>DWIY01001050.1:0-10881 GCA_018248615.1 Erynnis brizo brizo
AATGGCGAAAATCAAATCGCCTTACGATGGCCCGGCTTATCGTCAGTCCAGCGTACTTGTATATATACAGGTCAGTGGGTTCTACAGTTCTACACTCTTGATGCAGAAACGTCACGTTGGGTTAATATAATTGAATAGATTAGAATAAAGCTTTATTTGTTAACATAAAGACACTGCAACAGAGAATCAAAATCGAACAGTAATAAATTTATCCATCTACACAATATGGCTTGAGCTAAATTGCTGCAAACCTATTATTTTTAGGGAAATATGTGAAAAACATTACTCTAAACTGACGTACAAGTCCAAGTCAATGTTTTTTTTAAATTAAATAGTATAATAATAATAGTTACATTTAGAATAAAAAAATGTATATTCCAGAACTACTTTTTACTGTTCCATATTTGCATACCTGAAAAGGTGAATATGGATTGATTAAAATGCCCCTTGAAACCAAAAAGTAACCCATATTCGTGCAAATAAATGATTTTCAGTTTCATTTACTTGAAGCTAACTTTCAATAGCGTAAACTGACCCTAATTTCATACAAACTCTTGTCGTCCTGTTACCGAGATGGATCGTGATGGATAGCTCATTCACATCGACCTGTTATAGATCACGATTGTTGAGTGCATTTTCTTCGAACGGAAATTCGGCGTGATCGAAGATGCTTTTACAAGTATGTGATGGATAGTGGTTATTAGTTGCAGCTATTAGTGCTTTAACAAGGCACAATATTCACGTCTACTCATGTAACATCACCTCCATTAAGAATGCCTGGTTTATGTAACATTTATGTTAGTTATGTAATGAGAAAGTTTATCTCTGCAGTCTGCATCACCTGATTTGATCCTTCTCTTTGTTTCAAATTGAGACAGAATACATTTTACTCTCTACCATTTCGCATGGCGCAATATTAGGCATATTACTTAAGTATATGGTTCACCCAAAGCTTTTCCATTTCTTTAAAAGCTCTCTTACGAGTAATTTTCCCAATAAAAGCTTTAAATATTTTCGAGGCAGTAGCAGTAACCCTAGCTGGATTCATTGAAAATATAGCAGTATACATAGCAGTAGGTATATTGAAAACATACGATACGAGGCTAACATTGGAATTTCATGTATTACTTGCACCAAATTAACCGAAATTAATTTAGATCACGCATATAACGCATTTCAAACGGATTCTATTCTATGGAGGGAGGGAAACTATTTTAATCAAATTTGAAAGAATATTTGTATGCTACAAATATTACTTTTTACACTGAGGATCTATTTAAATAACGGTGAAAATTAAATGTAGTTAT
Organism: Erynnis brizo brizo; assembly: GCA_018248615.1. NCBI lineage: Eukaryota > Metazoa > Arthropoda > Insecta > Lepidoptera > Hesperiidae > Erynnis > Erynnis brizo. The sequence continues at coordinate 1,308 of DWIY01001050.1, forward strand.
TTTGATAATTGAAGTAGGTTACATTAAAAATATAAAATTCACAAAATGTTTCTGGCTTCTACTCTATTTTACTAAAATTGATAAAACGTAAAAAAGGTATTTTATAACGTACAAACTCTAATAAAATAGAACGAAGCCTCGACAATACCAGTCATTTTTCAATGAAAAAAGCACACATGTAATAATAACAACAAAGTCCATACACACGTGGAAAAATTATGCTCTCACCTTAACTTGGTTACTAGCTTATTAAACTAACATTCGTCGTGTCGCCAAAACAGGGTCGACTATTACATCGCGCTTACACAGAAAAGCTCTTTGCCTGATGAAATAATCCAAATAAAGACAAAAATATTCCTGCGTATTTCCTACTAGAAAACGAATAAGCCTTTCTTACATTCTCCTCTTGGTAATAAAAACGGGGCATCCACGGATTAACAGCTTTATAGAAACTAATGTCATTTGGCGACGTCGATTATATGGAGGATAAAAGAGTTACATCAAAATTTAACGACATCTCTGCCGCGCGTAAAAAGCTAACTTATTGGGACATTGAATGTCAGTAGCACTGAACCGTTTAACCTAATTCTCATGTCTGGTAGATAAAGTGGAAAATTTAATACTTACGCTTAAACTTTCTTACATAGACTTGTGTTAGCGCACACTATACAAGCAACAATTTTCTTTAAAGACTATAAAAAGAAAACATGTTCTATCTACGTCCAGGTGCCAGCCAGCCGTATGAATGTTTGAAGAAGAAACTTATTAAGATCTTGTCAAGGATAAGCTTCGGCAATAATTTGGTTCTTATGTAGATGACTACAATCAGTGTAAAAGTTCTTGCCATTTATTTATAGATAAGGATAATCGAAAAGTAATTCAGTTCATTAGTGTGCGAAAAATAAAGGAAAGAGTCAAGTTTTCCACGTCCCAACTTTATTTATGGCACATTAGAGCAATCTAGCTTGGAAGATCCCATCTGAAGTTTCAGTAGTCGCTTTCGGCGTCTAAGTGGAAAATCAGGAAAGCGTGTTCAATTAAGGCCAAACTTGCTTTAAGTTTCAAATGCTTTGGAAAGCCGCCGCGGAGTGTTTGAGGCAATGGCTCTAATTGTTTGAGTTGACAGTTTGACTCTGGGCGCAGTGATACAATTTTAATCAATTGAACTTAGCCGGATAAGTTTCATTGTGTTTTATTGGAATTTAAACCGCGACCGTTCGTCCTTAAGTACACTTTAATGAATGCCCTCTGGAATGTTGGCTATCGACTGTGTTGCTTTTCTTCTACTTTTAAGATTTACTACTGCTGATTTATCTTTAATTATTTTCGTTTCTGCTTTAGCTTCGGCGTGTTGTGATTTTGTTAGTTGTAATCGTAGTACCATTACATAGTATACGTATATTTTGGTAAGAGTCAGGAAGGCGTCAGCACGCTCATTTGTCACTCCTATAATTTGTAACTCATCTATATCATTACCAATGTTTACACCGTTCCCAATGGCTCTTAGATTGAAAGCAAAATATTGAAACGAATTTGTATTTCACTGGTGTCGGAATCATTTGTCAGCGAGGACGAAAGCGAATCCCCGGTCCGTATTTGCGGACCACTCGATTGGTCGGCTCCGTTGCGGGTCCCGTGTACACGAAACACTGACAGTAATAAATCTACCGTCGCGATTGTAGTCAGTAGCCACCGAGGCATGCATTATTCGGAACGTTCGTGAATGACTATGGAGTTAGGTCGACAAAAGAATAATTTGAGGACAACGGTGTTTCACCAGAAATTTTGAAAGTATAAGTATACTGTGTTGCGGTTGTTGTAGGTAGGTGGTAAGTGTCGTTAGATAGCTTTGTGGCTGAATTAATTATTGAATTTAATGTCGTAAGAATTAAATAGGATTACAGAAAGTGAAGGATTAATGAAAACCTGGACAGCGTTGCTATTTCTGTTAATAAAGATAGACTTTCCTGATATGTAACTTTAGCGAGCACACCTTCAACGATTTCCTTGCTTAGGGGCGGGTTAATATGGGTGACATGAGTGTCTCTCCAGGGTATGAATCCATTAGTAATAAAAATCCACTGGCAAATTATATACTCATTCAGGTACGTAGGCTGATGAGAAAAAAAGATACAGCGTTGAATTATATCCGTAGGAAAATGTTGTGTTAGATTTTTTTGTAATTTTTCTTTCATTTTCATAACTAGGACGAGCTTCATAAAGTCTATGTTAACAATTTGGCACCAATGAACGTGTTGACGGTTTCCAAAAAACATTAAAATTATTAATGTTTGGAATTTTCAACCACAACATTAAAAGTAACGCAGCATGCATTTACGAACACTGGATGCATATTTTGTTTTTTGTGTTATATGTATTTATGAAATTTTCACATTGTATCATTTTTATATCTTTGATTAAACAATAGATGGATATGGATTAAATTTTAGATAAAAAATATATTAATAATAAGGGATCAATTATATGTACATAATTATTAATTTACAACATCGATAATATGAAAGATGAGCCTAGAAAGTCTGAAATATTTGAGCAGGACAAAGAAAGCTAAGATTCCAATAATGAGTTTAATGAACTTGAATATTAAAACCAAATTAAGTAATATTTACAATAAATGATGTGCTACTTATAAGTTATTCTACAGACAACTATAATATTCAGACATTCCTCCAAACACCAAAGTAAGCAACAGAACTAATAAAACAGTCGGCACTTTATATCATGGTTAGTAAGTCACAAAGAGACGAAACACGAACCTACGGTCAGGACTCATTTGCTATAAACATCTTTACGTTAGACACTTGTACAAATGCATGACAGCATCCCGTACGAGGACCCTTCCAATACGTGGACAGAAAGCCTGAGAGTGTACGAATCAAACTTGCGCCAACTCGGTTATAAGTTTCACGCCTCGGCCTCAAATCTATCCGCGGATAAGGCGTTAGCAACTACTTATTTTTTGTGCCGCCGGATATTGCTCTGCTGTACTCTTAGTCGGAGTTAAAGTGTTAACCATCGAAATCACGAACGCGTTCAAACAATAATTCTGTCGGTTACTTTACAACGGATTATCGATTAAAAGTGGTCGAATATTACCGCTTTTTGCTTCGCACACAATGCATGGTGTCCTGTACATATTTTGACGTTTACAATGTGTCTAACAATTTTTTACACACAGAGAATTTTTATCGCGACAAAAGATCTTGTAGGTGAGGATTTCCCAGCCTGGAGTTCACAGATATCTAGTATGCTATAAACATCTTTACGTTAGGGTTAATGCCTGAAACCATCTCGTAAAAAGTCCGGTACGTGGACAGAAAGCCTATTGGTGTACGAGTGAAACTTGCGCCAACTCGGTTATAAGTTTCACGCCCCGACCTCAAATCTATCCGCGGATAAGGCGTAAGCAATTACTTCTCTGTTTGTGCCGGCGGATATTGCTGAGGAAGTTAGGCTCGAGTATGTTGGCTAGGCGTCGTGTTGGAACGAATAGTTCGTATGGAGAGACGGTGGATATTGAAAGCACAAGTGTTGAACAATTTATTGAGAAAAACGGACCAAATTCTTTCGCAATTTGCGTTTTGGAGACAATACACTCTAGAGCCATATTATAAGTTTAGTATGTTTAATGGTTATTCAGGTTCTAAACGATGTGTGTACCAAATCACATAGATTCCTACATTCGTTAATTATCCATCCATCTGTCCATCCCTTCTCGCAATTTTTCACATTGTTATAATAATTTATAGTATTGCAAAGCATCGTTATTTGTGTGCGATACGATTTTCTTTTCTGATCTTTTTTTTCACATGCCTAAGGTACTTCTAATATGTTAAAACAATTGAAATTGTTTGCTTTAAAAATAAAGAACTTTATTTTTCTTGCAATAAAAATACACGGTAAAAGAAACAATTCCATAATTTAATGTAAATAAATTTCTCTATATGAGAGATAGATGTAGGAACTAGGTGTGTACAATTGTACATACAATGACGGTATGACATGCATGGTGTATCCCTTTAAAGGTTTCATTAGTAGCAGTCTGTGATGAACTAGTGCAGGCTTTTTCAGGTCAGTGGGCTCACAGGAAATGAACCGCCGACCGACTACAATAACCCGTGCACCGTCGGCTTAGTGCGAACTCTTCTTTGAAATTGTACGTGTAATTCGGTGGATAGGTAGACAGAATTTTTTGTTTATGAACGACAGGTAGTAGGTCTTTTCAGGTCTTCATAGTCTACTGCTATACATGGACATCCCTAGTAGACGCCACTTCGCCCGGTGCTGGGCCCTTGGAATCCAACGCTTTCTCGCTGTCTTCTTCAGGTCATCAGTCCACCTAGTCGAAGGGCGGACCTTACTCCTTTTGCCGAGACCTGGTCGCCATTCGAGGACCTTTCAGTTATCGGTCCTTCGAACAATGTGGCCAGCTCATTGCCCCTTCAGTATGCCAGCTTCTAGAGCTATGGTCGTATACGGCTTTCGTCGTTACAGTTTCTGTCCCTTAGATAAATACCAAGCATAAACCTCACGAACGGCCTCTGACCAGTTCATATCAGGATGTAAACTTGTCACTGCAGCCCATAGGCGGACACGACACCTGATGGTAAGAAGGTGGTCATCACTGCTCATGGACATTTAATTTTGGTACTGTCTGTGTGTCACTGATGCGTTGCCGGCTAATGAAGGCGAATAATTACAAAGATGAAGTTGTCTAACTAGTCTAGTTGAAAACCATAAAAGGATATAGAAATTTAAGAAGGGTTCGTAAATAAATATGAAATAAATATAATTTTCCTGGCGCCAGCGAAACCTGCTGCTTAGGTTGCTACCCTCGCTGTCCCGTTTCAAGTTTCCAATTTGTGAAATAGTTTCATCGCAGCCCAGGAAAATAGGGAAGCCAATGGAATTAATTTTAGCACGTGTGCCTATAAAATTGCTTGAAAATCATAATAACCAAAATTGTTTTAATGCAAGAGAAAACGGTATTAACTCGATTTAAAGACATACTTACTAATAATATTGACTTCATATCTCAGAAGTTAATTGTATTTGTTTAATGATTTGGCATGATAGAAATTTGGTCGTCCGAGTACTTACTGAGCCTATCTAGTAAATTTTCGAAAATTATTCCATTCCTTTTATTAGTCTGGTCGCAGAGATAAATCTCGAATGGAAATATCGCTTACAAAATATTACTTATCTACACGTAAATTGTAGCTAAGTACCTAATAGTTTTTATTTATTGACAAATATTTCATAAATATTTTGTCCAATACACGCTCCAAATACGAACAATTTATCTTTCACTGTTTACTATGAAGTGATAAATTTTACAAATCCAGAAAAATGTATCGCGTTTTAATTCCGTGGAAATCCCGGCCATAAAAATGTCAGAGCCAACAAAAATCATCTATGCGACATGCCAGAAAGAGCAGATGGGGACAAAAATGTACAATAATTTCAGCATTATTATATAAAACTAGCTTAAACTCCCCACACCGTTTGCTTAGAGTACAGGACTAAACGCACGTATTTTCGTCAACTAGGTATACATGATTATGTAACTATAATAATTTTAGATGCATTATTTAAAATAATTTGATTTGCTTGGGCTAAAAGACTAAACTATACGCATCATTACTATGTGTTCTTTAATTTAAGTCAATTCAGAAATCAACATTTTATTAAGTAAGTACTCGTACCATCAACCCTTATTAATATTAACAAATTCTGGAGAGGAATGAACATGGCCATAATAAAATTTGTAAGTTTTTCGACTAATCTTGAAATAGGCACTGACAAGCGACAAAATGTATGCAGTGGTGTTGTCATACTCAACTTTTGTGTGCGACATGGCTTTTAGGAGACGGGGTTATATTCATCGAAATGTAAAGGTGCCTCATAGAAAGCTTGAATACCTCAAAATCACAATAACTGTAAGCGGGAAGATTTAATCGTATCAATTTAATTCTATGTCGGTTTAACAGGTTCAAGGGTAATGTGCGTTAATAATGTTACGATGGAGGAGCAGAGCATACGGCCTAATAATTTAGCCGGAGACGTAATAATCTAATTACACTAATGAAACTTCCCTGTTACTGTGGGGACACGGTATAGTTATAATAAATTTTGTGGTGAGAAGCAAGAGACTAGGCTAGGGTATTATTAAAGCGGGTAGGAAATCTTCATGTGCATTAGAGATCGGTAATATCAGGCATAATGTTAAGACGGAATAAAATTCAAAGAAGGAAAAAAATAACAAACTTGGTGTGAGTAACCTGCAGGATTGGATTTTTCTTAAAACTATAATTTCAACATTGAAGTAAAAAATATAATAATGTAAGAACCCTGTACTTAATACATCATTCAAATTTATTTTTCCCTTGTAAATGGAGCCCGAACCTTCAGGAATGACGGATAGGCTTTATTATAGGCAATTCTGATTAGTGCCTACTTCACTATGTACAGTGTACATGTAAGTTGTACGGTTAAGACAAAAATTATTCTCTTTTAACAATGTTTAAATCATTGTCTCTCTGTTTGTTCGAAAATTACATTTTACCTTACTTACATAATTTATTGTTATCAGGCGTTATGCGTTATTACTTTGCGGAAATCCATTTCATTTCAGTTATTCAAGTTGTATTTATATTACCTTACATTTTTTGTTTCATGACTTATTTCAATTAAAAAGTTGAATGATAACAAGGTTTTAAAAACACATCCAAAACCCTTTTTATAACCGTTTAAAGTCCCTAATTAGCGTTCCAGCAAGAAGTTCGATCAGCAATTTCGCCTTTAAAAATTAAAATCTAATCTAAAGACAAGACTAAAAGTTTTCAACGTAAAGTTATAACAATGTCAACACTTTAATGGCCCAACGGAACAGAGACACAAATTAATATTATAAATGATAACCCAGAATTACAACAGTGAAGTTTGTGAACAGTGTAAAGGATTTTGCGGTTCGCTTCTTCAATTAATAAATAGGGTAGAAGATGGGGCGAAAAAGTGTTAAATAATATTCAGAATCTCGAACAGTAGGCTACCCATTAGCTAGCAGGCTGTCACATAAAATCCTAGTGATCCATGTTTTTATATCGAAGACTTATTAAAAATCATCTTATTGTTGACATTTTCCGAGAGGTCGTCGAAAAGTTACGCTCGAGCTGATAATGGCTGCCTTCAAAACTTGCCATAATGAAAGCAAGTTTCTGTATTTTTGGAGTCATTGACTATTATTTTATTCTGATTTTTTTTATTAATAAATCTTTCCTCTCCTTCTATTACAAATATGAATGTTTGTGTGGATGAAGAGATGTTCTTTACCGAAAAATGGGTTAATAGATTTTGATGAATTTTTGTATTCAATTTGATTTGTTGTAAAATTTGTTTTTTGTCTTGTATTTTTTTTTGGTCTTTAACCTGGAATAATCTGGATTTCTTTTTATCTCTCCTTCAGGGAGAGTCCATACTCCACGCGGATGAAGCCGCAAGTATGAGCCAGTCTTTAATAAAAGTTACAATTAGAAATAACGACGTAATCAAGGGTTGCCCAATAACAAGTTAAGACGGTAAAAAATTAACGTAGACACTAAAAAGTTAACATCGCCAAGTTAAATGAGATCCGAGCAGATTAAATGGACGGTTATAAGTACTCGATAGGGATGCCCATTATGATACGATATATCGAAATATCGATACAGCACAATACGATATAATATCGATATTTCATACGATATCTTGACCATACGATACGTTTCGATATATCACATCATTTTAAAATATCGTATCGTATCGAACTACGACAATTTTTTACTTTTATAACTTGAAAATTACCCCATAGGGAAATGATGATAAATAGTGCCATTGAAATAGAATACCCGTTTTCATGAAAAAACACTTATTAAAATGGCAAAATTCGAAAATCAATAAAATACATGCGATACGGTTACGATACGATGTATCGATACAAAGGGAAGCGATATTTTCGCGTTTTTCGCAATGCAAAGGAATATATCGAAAAAATTTGGGCATCCCTAAATAGAAGGTTATAAGTACGTAGGTACTCGAACGAAGCTCCTTTGAGAATAAATGTGTAGTGCTTAATTTTTGTCAACCTTTTAGAGACTAATTACGAAATTAGACTTATTTTTAAAGGACCTTTCTTTGTAAGCCATTATTTTTGTTTTCGGGTGGGATCCTGACAAATATTGTGCGGGGTCGAGCTTAATTAAAAGGGTTAATAGAGTTGTTAACATTACAATAAAAATACCCCTACATACTACCTATTACATATAATATTATGGTTTTATTACTGTTTGATTTAGTGTAACGGAAAATAACAATACTCATATAATTACTGTTGGTTTACTGTTTTAATATAAAAGTAATTTAAAGTAGATAATAAGTTCGTCATTGCTCATAACTAGGTAATTAAAGTGTTTTTTTGTTGTCTGTTCTAAATACCTATATACATATTTATGTGACAACATGAAACATAATAAAATTTAAGTGGCTAATAAGAAAAAAAAATTTTTTTTAATTCTTAGAAATATTTCCTGCAAATGTAAAATAATCTACAAGTACATCTGAAAATTATATTAGGTGAATTATAACTTCGAGCGTAATTAAGTTTAAAATAAATTGTAAATTCTAACCAAACTCATGCAATACTCACATAGCAGAGCATCGCTAACGGTATTAATCTTCCATTAAAATATCCATATCACATCAAAAGTTTTTGAAATTCAATTATTCGTACACATAGGTCCAGTTTTCAGTTAAAATTTTCATTATATTTCACCATAAAATACATCACAAAACTCGTTTCATTTCAAATAAAAACACGCTATTCACCGAAGTGTCAAAAAAGTCAGTACCACGGAACCCTTTTCAAACCTTTCCTATTTTTATCTACAATAACAGTGTTTTTATTATTTTTTAGGACAACGGGATATTTTTGCAAAGAAAATATACAAAAAGTGTCTAATTTATAAACCTTAAAATTTATCATGTAGGTACACTTTGTACTTCTTCACTATTTTTTTCAGTAGGTACTTTAAGTTACAAACGTTGTCTTACAAACAACGAACAATCACGATTTTCCTCGTATATTAATTATCGTATACTTTAAAAGACCTTATTAAAAGTGTTACAATTTACATCAACATAGTATTTTTCGTGATTATCGTCTATACGCTCGCGACAAGCGTCATAGTGTCCGACACGGCCGCTCGCGGAACAGCGGGCAGTCGACTGACTGAATGGGGGTTGGTTGAATCAGCCGGGCGCGAGTTGCATCCCCGAAACGGGGTAGCACCGCGGGTGGCTCGGAAGGCGGCGGTGAATGAAATCGGTTAGACGAATTAGGTTAGTTGTATGTACCTACAATAAATCCTCAATTTAAACGCAGAGCTTAAAATTAAATTAAACGCAGTGCCCAAATTAACAGTTGTGAAGTTTAATGACAGTGTGATAGATCAAAGGAGTGGTTAACAAAGTGCTCTGTGAAGAGATTGTATTCGAAACTTGCTATCGTAGAAATTTG
>DWIY01001051.1:0-10879 GCA_018248615.1 Erynnis brizo brizo
ATATTTTTAGTAGCAGATACGGGTATTTTTAACGGAGTATTGATTCCATTCTATTTCGTCGACATTTTTTTTATGTTTAATGTGTGCGCCAGTTGCTTGTTCATGTACTTCATCTTACTACCCCACGCAAAACAACTTATGTTTCGGATGGTCAGGCATCGTCCTAATGAATAGCAACGCAACAATATAATGTCTATGGGTTGTAGTGACCACTTAGCATCAGGTGATCCCGCAGGCCGGTTTAAAAATTGAAATTTTTGTCTGATTTTTTCTTAATTGGAAGTACGAAATAAACAGCCCAATCAACACTATACAACACCAAGCCGCCATAAATTCTGGGTAATGATGCACATTACGAGTCCCAAAGCCCAGTCATACAACCGGCGCGCGGCGGCGTAGTGCGCACATTCGCGCACGTTGCTGCGATTAACATAATAGTGTATGTATGCGCGCCGGGTACATAACTTAGTCCCTTACTATGCTATTTGTATGCGGCGTGCAGCAGGCGCTTCCGGCCGCGCGGCGAACAGGCATGCTAAGCAAGCAGTGGGAATAGAGACGATTCCTACTCATTTCCTATTAATTTATGAGATTCTAACGATTATTCGTGACAAGTCTTTTGTTAATTTCGTGTAAGAAACAGACCGATTTTCAAGATTCAAGAGCAAATTTTCGATTGTATTCGATTACGTGTACGTTTCTTATTTAGCTTTTCGTAAATTACTACCTAAAGGTACAAAAAGGTAAAGGTAATTTTTTACCAATTAATTGACGCGCAGACAAATTTCATTTATCAAACACACCGAGGTGGTACTTAATAATAACCAGCAAAATTAAAAACAAATAAAATTCGCAAAGCAATTTAATGAAAAAGTAGGTTCAACATAACAACACATAATTATTTTATTTTATCATTCACCATTGTGATCCGCAATTGAATGAGTTAACTAAGTCACAAATTGTGACTCACAATTAACAGGAAAACCGTAAAAAGTTAAAGCTATCTTACGGTAGGTAGGTATGTTATGTTTTCCATAGAGTAGCTAATAAAGGTATAAATGGGGATGTTTCCACCATTCACAATTAATTTCAAAGTGTAATTCTGCTAAAAAGCTGCATTCACAACTATCTGTAAATTTAGCCTTCCTTCCATTAGGTATGTCTAAACTAGCTTTCATTTGATTGATACCCATATTGGTAGAGTAAGAAAAAAATCAACTCCCCCTCCCCCATTCTGCCCTTTGCGGGCGCCATTTTGAAAATTTATATAGCCTATGTCACTACTACAATTTAGACAAATCCAACGACACCTCATATGTCAAAAACCGTCCAGCCGTTTGGGCTGTAGGGCGTGCCAAAGAAATGGACATACTTACATACATACATACATACATACACTCGAAAAACATAACCCTCCTTCTGTCGCAGTCGGGTAAAAAATGAATTTTGCTCAGAGCGAAATCAATAAAAAAACAACGGGTTGCACTCCGGGAGTGCCGGCAGAAAAGAAAACTTATAAGATGTGTTCTTGGTGATTTGGACGACAGTTCAATTAAAACACAATTGAGTTTCTCTGTAAGAAAAGAAACGACATTAATGCTAATTAATAATCGCAATGTCGAATCCAAAATCTCAATAATTTTATAATATCTAGGTATAGGTACGTATGTAACCTATTTAGCCTTTATATATAAAAAGAAATCAACAAAATTAAGGTTTGTGTTAGTGATGTTGGTCGATGGTAAAAGATTCATTTTGTATGTCTGTAACTCATTACCTAATGCCTGCGGGGTAGGTATAGGTATTTTATCTACTCAGATAAATCTTGACTTGATTAGGTACCTAACTACCTACCGACTATGAAACCAGTGGAGTACCGTGCCTTGGCAAGTCCTCGTATAAAAAAGAAAAAAAATGTTTACATAAAATTAAAAGAAATATTTAGGTAGGTATTCATCATAATTATCTGTCCCTTTTTCCAAAATTTTTACAAACAATTCAAATTCAAAAAAAATTGCTTTTTTTGACTTTTGTCATTTCTGAAATAAAATTTTAAAAAATTTTGCTTACGCACGTTGGGGGTATTACCTAATAGGGCATATCCTATACTTATACAAAACAAAACATTCATCCAACACTTGACCATATTAATCGCGCGAAGTAGGTAATGAGCGAACGAACGCTATTCCTCCCACGTTGAATTAGAGAAAGACAGGAATAGGTAGGTACTCATTAGCGCACGCGGCACGAGTGATAAGGACGCAGTAGGTCCCTTTTTAATCTGGGAGTTAAATTGGATGACGCGCCGCATACGAATTTTTTTTATGGTTCCCTATTATAAATTATTTATAGACCCTTTGTTAAGTTTGGGAAAAACAGGTTAATTGATTAATTAACTAACAGTTAAAAATAACAGACTACGTAACTTGTTAGTTAACAACAGTCAACAATTAAACATTTTTTAATTCAATCTGCCTTCTGAATCCAGAAGCTTCTCGCTGTATTCTTCAGATCGTCAGTCCACCTGGACTAACTTGGAGGACGGCTTGTAGACCTAAGTAGGTACTGATATTAACCAAGACACGGTAGCCATTCGAGTTGGTACCTACCTACCTTTCTATGTGGCTAGCCTATTGCCACTTTGATTTGCCAACTTTGCCAATGTCGATCACTTTCTTTCTTCTAGGGCCGGCATTCTGTCACGTTGAGTTAGATACCTAATTACCTATGTCCAGCATAGTTAGCTAGCTCTTTAGAGCGACTTTGAGCCCAATAGATTATCTACGCAGATAGATACCTACTTAGGTATTAGGCACAGAGACGGATCATGTCTCGTCAAAATCGTGGTTGATTCCGCTAACTGTGTTCTGAGCATTAACACTATCGTCAAAGCATTCGTACGTAAACATCAGTCATTAGTACCTACATAGTACATACTAATGACTGATGTGACATCATAATTAGGTATGTCAGTCTTTCTTCCCATAATTAGGTAGGTAGGTACTGATGGCACACGCTAATTAAGTTTGCGAATAGGTTGACTTTAACGTTAGTGTTCATGCTCGGGGCACGAAGTAAAATTTACACCTACTAAGGGTAAAAATTTAAATTATTTCCCTATTTAAAAGCAACAAACAACACGACGGCCAATCAACGGCTTGACGGACATCAACGCAAATGGAAATTATCAAAAACAAAACAATTAAAATGCAATGGGCACGACAAGTGCGCATTAATGAACTCGTCCGATTATGAAGACGTATCGTTTCCTTCGCAGCGCAGCGGTTATCAATCAGCGTATTCCATTAATCCGCGTTTCCCTACTTCCAGGCGATGCTATCGCGTGAGGTGTCAAATTCGTAACCGCACAACACCGACAATAATCGTACAAAAAAACAAACAAAACAACTAATTCACAACACTAAAACGCCTAAGGCGGAGACTCGTTCGGCCCCTCCTTCGGAACCGCACTCCGTTCCGATTGGACGAGACACTCAAGAAGGCGGGGCCAAGGAGGCGGTCTAAAACGATAGGGCTGGCGGATTTAGTCAGATTTATCGATAAAAGGCATTTTTTATGGTATTTTTTGCGTGTTTTTTCGGATGATGGATAATTTATGGGTTGGGAGTGACACGAGCGTGTGGGAAGGCGCGGTGAACGATGGAGTCAGTCATGCGGTTAGTTTATATTTAACTAGTTAATGGCCGAAGTTTAGCGTAGTGTTCGTGCGTTTTTATGAGCGCTGTATGGGGTTTACGGTTCCTTAAAGAACTAATTTTATCACTGACAGCGCTCAGGAAAACCATGAAATTAAGTTCAGCGTTTTAAAAAGTCAATTTTCGTTTCATATCAAAATTAAGATCCATTACCTAATTTAAGCTCAACTGTTTTTTAATAAATCTGAACATGTTAAAAACGACATTTTTATTTACATGCAATAACATTTAGCGAATGTTTAGGTATACTTTTTAAATAAAATAAAATAAAAATTACTAATGATGATAGATGTAGGTACCTAGTTACAAGTTTACAACAAAGCGCCTACCTACCTACGAACTGAGGAGATTAAGGGAAAGTGTTCTAGTATCGGACCTGTTGATCAAATAGGTATTAATTAAATTAAGTAGGTATCTGACTGAATTGATTTAGGTACCTTTGTAAGTTTATACCTAAGTATTCAAAAATTCCAAATTGTTATAAAAAAATTCCTTTAAACCTATCTACCTCATAGAAAACACGAAACATCTACCTACGTATTGTCAATGTATGAATGACGAGAGTTCTGCCTATGTTTGACCATTGGTACCTACATAGGTATTATTTAGCAAAGAGCAATTATCGAATTATCCTCTGTACCACCTACATTGACAACATTACCCAACCTAGAATTCCTTCCGTTTCTAAGTTTCTAGGAAAACTTAAGGTTGAAAATTAAATCGAATTTTTTAATAAATAAAATCAGCAATGTCTTTTTTAACCTGACAGGTCGTAAATTATCAAAAGCAAAAACTCATGTTCGACTAGATTTTTCTAAGAGCTAGATCGAAGGACAACTCAAATTAGGCGGCGAGCTTGTGCCACGTCAACCAGGCAGCTGCTGGTTAAACTCTGAAGTTAAATGTACATTTTATTCTCAATTCGTATTTTAACAACGTGGACAACTTGGTGAGGTAGGTAGGTACTTCTGGTTTCCGAAAGGGAAAGGAGTCTACAAAGCCGCAGGTTTACTGAAACTGCAATAAGAGACTCTTACTAGACCATCACGTTGTACAATAGCGATGTGGATTTGACTGTCTAAAACCAAAACGACGAAAAATTCAAGTCTTTTATCGACTTATGACGTCATCAAAAATTGTTTTCGCACGTAGGTACGTGATAGAAACATTTTTAAAGGTGTTGAAAGATGTACTTTTAGGTTTTTCACTGGAGTTGTAAATAATGAATCAAAATCACTACCTAGACCAATGAAACCGACGTGAAACAGAAACCGAAACCTTAACTCTCACAAAAGAATACTCAGACCATCACGTTTTCCCAATCCAAGCTATTGTAAAGAATAAATCAGCACCACTAACAGTGAAACCAGCGTGAAACAGAAACCGCGATAAATCATAGCTGCCAGGTCGCACTCGTATCTCATGCTTTCCACTGCAACAGGTAATTTGAGGGCGACGTAGTGTGAAGTCGGCTAGTGACTACGCAACGAACTAAATTGCTGTTTGCTTATTTCTGATTTACGAGTTCAGTGTGACGACGAAAAGATTTTTTTAATACAATACCTAGTAACTGGTATTAACTGGTCTATGATATATGGACGCATAAAACGCGTAATTAAGTTAAATGATGTTGTGATGGCCCAATGGTTATAACTTACATTCATAAAATAACGCCCTGCTAGGCCTTGTCCTAATTAGGTAGCTGTCGCAATACGAAACATCTTTTGTCGTCCAACCGACCAACAAATGCGACAAAAGTTAAACACAGCTCTTTGAATGGAGCTGTCCTGACTTGCAACATGACACCAATTGACAGTGACGACCAACTATTTTAAGCGTCCGATTTTGTCATCTGCTGACTTAGGTAACAATTAGGACGTCCAGGACATAGCGTTAATGATGGAATCTATTTAAACGCCTTCCATAGTAAACCGGGCTTTTTTTAAAGGCTCCTGTTATAATGGTGAAGGAAAATTTTGTGAGGTAACGAGTTCTCAATAATATTTTCCGTCCATTGGGGATTAAGACCTGTAGGTAAATTATCTTTCTTCTTCTGAGAGAAAACTTAACCCTTTAGTAACAAATGGTTGTAGGCACATAAAAAAGTGATGTGAATGTAAGACTTTCAAAACAATCAATAAGGTCAGCTTGGAAGACCTCGACGGACTGAAAAGCGACGGGTTGATGATCTATATTTGAGATACTAATTATGGCAATACGATAAAGACGTTTTCATAACATTTTTAAAGTGCCAGAAATCCATCAGATCTGGATCCCCTTTTCATGAAGAGAAAGTTCCAGAAGAGAACTAAAACGAAGACACCTTTAAATTCCCGAAACCAAACAATCATATAAGGACTAACACAAACCTACAAACATACCTACCTACATTTTAAACAAAGCAATAAAAAAATTACCTACCCGAAACTACCTGAAACCAAATCAAAAGCCAACTCTCAAACGAACCAATCGCAAAACTCCACCAAACTTTTACAGCGAAATCATACAACGATCATCACGAAGCTCAACTAGTCTCGAAACGAGTCGGAGAACAAGAACAAAACTACGAAAGGAACCGGTGGCCGTAATAAACGGGATCGAGTGTCCGGCGGGCCCGGCGAGAAAACGAAAACGAACCAAATTAAATCGAACAAGTTGGACGCGGAATTGCATGCAAGGGTTCCAAAAATGTTCCATTAATGTGTTTTTACGAGACATAGGATTAGTCAAAATGCATAGAAGAATCATTCCTTGGGGCCTTATGCCTAGTGAGTTGGGGGGGGCCTTATCTTGCCCGTATCTACAAACAGCGGTAACCGCTAGAGCTAAAAGAGTCATTCACTTGTTTTTTTTTTCCAATTTCCTCATTAAAAATCAATGGCTTTAATCAATTTGGTGTAGTAAATTAATCTACGTAACCTAAAATCTTGAGACAAAAAGTCAGAGATACACAAACAGACGAACACCCTGTAGACAAATTTCTAGTAAGTATATTGCACAGGAATAAATATCTATCAGTATTAAAATTCCTCTGCCCAACGGAACCCTAAACACGAACACGAAACGACAAAACGACGAAAAGAAACGAAGAGGAATTAGGCCGCGGTGCGACTTGATTATATCATTCGTTTGAATGTGCACTGCTCAGAGCTCAGTGTTCGTGTGCCGTGAATTATTGAATTCTAAACAATTTATTCAAATGAATTAGGGATTAGAAAAGGGTTGAATTTCAATTCATTACAATGATTATACTCGAATTTTAATGTAAATGAGCAACACATTTTGCAGGCCACCTGATATTAAGTAATCAAATTACTACTAAATTAAGTACTAAGATAGCAACCACACCTTCCAAATCGTAACATAAGACACGAGGAACATGCTGCTTCACGGCGGGTTAAGAGAGTGGCGGTGGTATGGTATTGGCAGACAGTGGGAAAAAAGTGACGGAACCAGCGAGCCTAGAAACAACATTTTTGCTTTAGTAACTACCTATGTTTTAAGTTTCATTATTGTATTGAAATATTAACAAAGGTCGTTGTTTTAATTGCGTGGTTCCTCTACTATAAAGGCAATTCGCACTACAACTGCGTAATGCACTAAAATTTACAACTATAATAATTATGAGTTTCAGAAATCACCTAAAAGCGAGTTCCACGAATTAAGAATTTACGATTATTTGGAAAACCTTCTAATTTGTGAACAAAAGAAATAAATTTCCAAGATGTCCATATTATGCGTATATACCCTAAATTGAGTTACCAAGTTTACAAACAAAATAAAGAGTTAACTTTCTTTCTAATTATAATAAAAAAGACGACGATTGAAAACAGCTGTCAATTAAAAACATTTATGTAAAATTCTAAAATGTTGATCATTATTACCTACTCGTATTTTTTAAAGACTTCAAAAAAGGTTATTATTTTTCAATTATGAAACAAAAATTCTAAAATCAAAATTACTTAAAAGCTTTCAGACCACAAAGTTATTTTTTTAAATGTGAGAGAACGAACAAGAGAAAAAAAACAAAAACAAATAAAAAAGCCGCGCGTCCCAGAAAAGCCAACGGGCGAACTAAGTTGCAATGCCGCTACCAACGCGTCATAGCACACAGGAGCTACCGCAATCCAGCCAGCATCGCCAAATCGGCGGTCTCGCAATGCAGTTGGCGCGTAGTTACCAGGCGAGCATGACTAGCAGGAGGACTCACCGGGGTACTGCCAGAGGGGGGCGGGCGGTGCGGGGGCGGGCGCCGGCCACGCCAGGGGGGCGGGGCGCTCGTCGCACAGCACGTTGGCCACGCCCACCGTCATGGCCGCCTGCGCCGCGTCTGCAATGATAATGTCACGTGAACACAGTGCGGTTTACAAGTTTATATTATTATGAATTATTGTTTGCATTCTGGTGTGTCATGGTTTCCGTGTTTTAAGCGTGATTATTATTAGGTAATTAATTAGTCTAGTTAAAGAATATAGGAAGGTGTGGCAAAAATTTCTACCTTTAACAAAATAAATTTAAAGGCTTTGTTATCCTACATTGCACCATCGGAAGCTGGACAAGAATCGGATCATCTCTAGAATACTTACTAGAAGGTACTTATTAGATATCCTATTACCTACTATTAAGATCCTAACTTTTACAAACACTGCAATGAATGATCATCATTTACATTTGATCAAAATCATGCACATCGCAGGCTGAACAGGAATTGTTGGAATTGTTGAGATATCCTACTTATTAAGACCCTAACTTTTATAAAAACAGCAATGATCATTTGATCAAGATCATAGCGAATTAGGTAGGGACGTGTAGGTACATAGCGTAGGTAGGTAGGACCTATTTAGGTACCTAGAACTTATCTAACAGCTAGGTATAACTAGACCTACCTATTAATAATGCAGTCAGCCGCAGGCGTTCGTGTTAAACAGAGATAAAAATATCCAATTTTTTATCTTTTTTATACCTAGAAACCTTTCAAACCAAACAAACGCTCGTGACCAAAGGTCACACAAACATTAGGTACCTAAATTTGTCTTAGCGGGGATCGAACCCACGATTTCCAGCGGTAGTAAGGATTCTATCTACCTACTAGATACAGTCTATCCAGTCTAGTTGCTAGATCAGTCTAGTCAAGATGTCTTGCATGTGCTTGTGTTTGTCTGTTCTGCTGGGATTCGAATCCAGGACCCTCCGCGCACCGGCGTCTTAACTCCCGTGCCACTCAGGTCGTCATTATATTCGCTACCTTAGGTAGATACCTATGATAGGTACGCTTTCTTAATTTCACTCTACAAAAATAGGAAAGTCTAGTCTTCATCCGATCTCTACGTTTTGAGGTCCTAGGAAGCTACAGACTGTTTCCATAGTGTGTATGTAAACAAAATTTCTCTCGTAAAAAACTCGTAAGTACCTTTTTCAAGAAAGAATTAACCGATTGAGACCCGCGAATGCGTTCGAAAGAGTTCATTCAGGCTTCAGATTAGATTTGAAAGACAATCAGTCAAGATCGGAGTCAGAGTCAGTCCGTTTCAAAGATAAAGAAAAAAATTACGTTTAGGTATCATTATGAATCCATGTAGGTACTTACCTATGTAGGTACCTTCATTTTTGTGCTTCAAACTTCATAAACTTCGTACGCCGAAGTTTATCAAAATCGAACGATCCGTGCAAAAGTTCACAAAAAAGTGGTTTCTTCGGTGGTAAGGTGGGTAATTTCCAGATTTTTTAAACAATCAATAAGTAGTTACCTAAGCCTAGGTAGGCAAGCACTAGATAGATTCACTTTTTGTGGCTCAAAAACTGCGTCGAATGTCTTTAAAAGATGAAAATCAAACGACTCCTTCAAAGTAGGTAAAACCTACCAGCTGACCAAAAATTTACAAAAAATTTTGAGCACTTTGAACTCAGGCATACAGGATCAATCGATTCCAGATTTTGTTGCACTTTAAATTGTACCTAATTTTAAATTAACAATTTTTCAGAGTTACAGCCAGAAAAGCCTTAATAATCCTTCCTTGGTTTGTGAAACCCTAAAACATTAAAATCTGGTCCAATCTCGAGTTGTAAGTACCCCTCCGACCGAAATCAATATTTTTAATAAATTTCAGGGTATTAAAAATTGCTGTTTAAATAAAATAAGCAATTATTATTGCAAAACGAACGCTTATTAGATATAACAGTCGACCGAATAATACGACTGTATCAAAATACAAATAGTACAAAAGTCGTAATTAAAGATTTAGTTTTATGCTTACTAAGTTAGTAAGTAAGTAGGTGTTTACTATTGTATAAAAACAAAAAGATTTTTAGATTTAATACGAGTGCGTCTTATCGGGAGTCGGGACAAACCGAAAAGATTTCTGAACTTTTCCATGGTCATTTTTATTCGTCTGACTACGAATACTACGGAACAGGGCGCATGCGCGGTTTGTTCCAAGTTGTTTCCAACTTACGAAATTCCACCGACAGTACTTCATAAACCGAACGTATACGAGTACGAAAGAGGACCTAGCTTTATCGTATGTCAAAGTACCATAATTATTATGTAACAGTATTGTATGTAAAAGTATAATATTAATATTATCAACTTATTTTGTTATAAATATTAAAGCTTTCGCGAGGTTTAACTGTTTTGTTTGAGGACATGTGGCTGATTGTGGCGACAATACCTACTATGTAAGTACCTCTAAATATTACTACTTTAATCTAAATTAGTTATACAAATTATAAGTGACCATTTTAATCTACAGACATATTTTAGTCTATACCAGATTCACGTTGTTTATTCTATAGTAACCTAATGACCTAATTACATTAACTTTTATGTATATTATGATACTACCATATAGAAATTTAAGTAAGTACGTAGCATTTGAAATTAAAGTAGGTACCTAACTGTAAAAACGATAAGAACTGTTAAGAACAATGCCTGCAATGCTATCGAATTAGATAAGTTCGTAGCTTGATTTGTTTTCCGTCAATTTGAAGATAAGATGGCAGTAAGTGTGTATAGATAGGTACCTACTTATTTAATTTTTCTATTATGGATTTAATTAGAACATTAAAACAAATTTAAAACAATGGACATATTAATTAAGTTAATGGAAAACAAAAACATGGTAGATAAACCAAATAACAAAGTACCTAAACTAAACTAAATAACT
>DWIY01001052.1:0-10879 GCA_018248615.1 Erynnis brizo brizo
TCAAAGGTATGTGAAGTCCACCAACCCGCAGTAGGCCAGCGTGGTGGACTAAGGCCTACATCCCTCTCATTGTAAGAAGGAGACCTGACCCTGTAGTGGGTCATTAATGGGTTACTGACGACTGTTTCCAGGTGGCAACGCAACAGCGGTGGACGAGTATCCCTGGCTGGCGATCATCGAGTACGTGAAGGACAATAAGATCAAGCTGTTGTGCGGCGGGGTGCTCATCAGTGGTCAGTACGTGATGACTGCGGGCCATTGCGTCGCCGGGCCCGTACTCAATGTTGGGAGGCCGTAAGTTGCTTTATGTTTTAAAACCACAAACAGGCACACGAACCACCTGGTGGTCAGTGGTCATCGTCGCCTTTTGACACGAGGAAAACACTAGAGAAGTCCCCAGTGCGTTGGCAGCTATGAAAGCATTTGTGACGCCCTGTTTCCAGAACTTCAACTTCATCTTTAGGCACATTCGGTTACAGAAGAACTTTCTTTGCCGTCAATTATTCAATCCGACTACAAATTAGTAACTCAATTTTGTGCGATACATTCTCTCGTTTCATTTTCATCTACAATTATATAAAAATCCGCTCAGTCGCCCGTCGATGGTCACTGACGTAATCGTTACGCATTTATTATAAGAGTATGGATAGTCACAAAATGCCAATTTTCAGAATCAACGTGCGGCTGGGCGAATACGACACCAAGACCAGTGGCAGTGACTGCGTGGAAGTGGCAGGTGGCGGCATGGACTGCACCGACGGTGAACAGATCGTGGCCATCGAGAAGACGATTCCCCACCCCGAATACAACCCCTCGTCTAAGCTGAGGAGACACGACATCGCACTCATCAGACTCGCTCGAATTGTGGAATACACAGGTAACCTGGATACGATACTAAATATACGAGGAAGACCTGCGCCTTGCAGCAAGGTGGCAATGATCTGCGCCGAGTAGCAGAAAGTAACTGGATGAGAAAAGAGGAAGTTCGGGCTCAATGGCACGTCTTGGAAGGCCTATATCCAGCAGTGGACTGACAATGGCTGAGAAGGATAAATGCGATTAAACATCTTCCCACTGCTCTCTAAACCTATTTTCATGTCACAATAACCTGGTTGTGTTACAGATTTCATCCGACCGGTATGTCTGCCAACTACCGACTTCACGCAGGGGTCAGTCGGCGAGCAGATGTTGCACGTGGCCGGGTGGGGCGCGGTCAGCAACACCAAGAGCTCGAGCAACGTGAAGCTGGCTGTCACATTGCCTTACGTATCTTATCAGGTTAGTTTCTCTCTGTCTGTCTACATTAATAACATTTACGGTGGGTTGTGTAAGGAAGAGCTCCAGAAGAGTGCATTATCAGGTTAGTTTCGTTCAGACACTCAAGACACCTCCCAATAAAATAAGTCGAGAAATCAGGCAGAAAAGCAGATGGGAAGTGGTCAGGGGAAAAGCTACTACGTGTGCTAGATGAAGAAAGTTTAGATGCTAGAAGAAAGGTTGTCGAATAGCGACCACATCTGGATACAAAGGAGTAGGACACCATCCAACTAGGTTGACTGCCGACCTGAAGAAGACAACGAGCATTTGTTTACGTCACCATCAAAATTGACGTCGATTAGGGGAGGCCCATGTCCAGCAGTGACTACGAAGGGCTGAAATAAAAAGAAGGTAGGAAGGAACACAGGCTATGTTTTATTCTCCAAAAAATTAGAGACCCATAAAACATCTCCAATGTAACTTAAACGTAGAATAGTTACCGAAAAAGAAACAATTCTTAAATTCCAGGACTGCCAGCCATCGTACACGGTTCCGAGTAGAAACGTGCAGTTATGGGACGGTCAGATCTGCGCCGGCGGGGTGATCGGCAAGGACTCGTGTAAGGGCGACTCTGGCGGGCCATTGATCAGGGAGAACGGGAGGCTGATGGAACTTGTGGGCATTGTCAGCTTTGGCCCTACACCCTGCGGCCTGGAGAACGTCGCCGGGGTTTACACTAAGGTGTTCAAGTACCTGCCGTGGATCAGGAGTCAGATAGAGGCTTAACTTCGGAACAGTGTAGAGCCGGCGTAAAGTTGTATATGTCTAGATGGAGTAGAAGGATCGGAGCGCACAAAAACGGACTGGAGCTGATGTAACCCCGTGTCCTAATTGACTGACATAACCGACAAACCAACCAACACGACAAAATTTAAAAATAAGGCTGTGTATGGATGTCCTAATTGAAATACGCACTGACATGCCACAAACGTATGCGTACAAAGGCGTACAACAACTTTTGCGTGCGCATGGCAACTAGGATACGGGGTAACAAGCGGTATAACCGGTTGATTAGAATATTTATTATTAAAATTTAAATGTATGTACCGTGGCAAAATTACCATACGATTTACAAACGAGAAAAAATTGTTGTTGCATCGTCAATTAAGTCGAAGTCAACAGAAAGGAAGTCGATCAAATTTTGGTTTACAGCATAATATTGTGATAATAACAATATGTTACTGCATTAAAATATTTTTTTTCATTTTCATAATACAATGTCTTTTATTTTAATTTGTATAATTATGACGCATACGATAATAGTAGTTGTAAGATGTATTGTAGGATGTTCTATGATAGGTTTTTAACAAATGCTAGGTTTGACCTTAAATGTGAAGAAAAGGGAGTCGTGTCAGTCATTTCCCGTTGACGCCATTATAAAACCATTCCAATTCAACCCCAATGACATTAATTCCACTGACCTGTATATATTAATTCAAACCACCAAATTCAAACATAATGGCAGTTGTAAGCATCTTCAGTGATAAACAAAACTGTCAAAGCTGACAATTACGTAGTCAGAATGAAGTCATTATGATACGATTACGACACAATTGTATCAGGGATCGGTGTCTATGTTCCCTGTTTCAGATTGCGATGTAGTGGTACCGCAGAGGACTAAGGTGACGGAAAATATCGTTACAAAGACAAAACCGTTTATTTGCGTATGCGTTTTCATTGACGAGGAGTTAGTCGGAATGGTCGAACACAAAGCATATGCGAGTCGAGACAAACAAGGTCAAATTCAAGAATCCCAAGATTTAAACTCTGAGGTAGGCCCGGGCCAGTGCTTCAAGTTAATAATGCTGATGCAACCCTACTGAGCGACCGATTTTGTCATCGCTATTTGGAAAATTAACAGTGCGTTGGAACCTTGTCGCATTAACGTCACTACAAAATATTTTTATTTTTAATATAGAAATTGATTGATATTTATTATGGAAAGAGTAAAGATGGCAACCCTGAACACCAGACAATGTCATCGGAACGGCAACCAAACACATTAGCATTTAGTGACCGACTGACTGCAAAATGTCGGACGTGTGAATGAAAGTGACAGTTTTCATACTATTTGACACCCGACCACGTGGTGTGGTTGCGGTCGTGGAGTGGTTGTGGTTACGTCTGAACAA
This sequence comes from Erynnis brizo brizo, assembly GCA_018248615.1. NCBI lineage: Eukaryota > Metazoa > Arthropoda > Insecta > Lepidoptera > Hesperiidae > Erynnis > Erynnis brizo. The sequence continues at coordinate 3,450 of DWIY01001052.1, forward strand.
ACCAGCACTGCGGTGCGGCGCTGGTGTGGGAGTCGCGTCGTTCACGCGAAACCTTAAGGACTGTCTAAGCTTGTAGATGCGTTTCTACATTTGTACCATGATCTCTGATTTGTTTGTCCAGTAACCAAATCTTGCCATCCAAACCATTAAGCTGAAGGCGGAGTTTGTATCTGCTAACGCATACGATAAAATAAACGAATTAGCGCATAGTCATCAAATCGTATTTTAGACATACCCGTGTTAAACTTTATCACGAATATTTCTTTAAATTTTCAGCCAGCAAAATGGAGATGGATCTGGAATACGACCAGAAGTTCGACGAGATGAAGAAGTATATACCTTTTTTGGAGAGTATGATCAAAAGACTGGAGAGCACTAATAACGGGAACAACAATCCTCGGAAGGCTCAACTTGATAAAATAAGATCGCTAAGAGACTTGCTGCTCGACAAGAAGAAAAGGTATAGCGTTTTATTTTTATAAAAAGTCGTTTTTAGGATCTACAGGGCGGAAAACATTGGCAGCTTCCTTCTGCCAGTGTTTTCCGCATAATTCTTAATAATGTAACGTCAAGTGAACGCACATAGCTTTATGATTAATAAAAATTCAGTAGTTATTACCCCTGGCCCTTATTAGAATTACCAAGTCGTTTGACGACAAAATCGATTGCTCAATCATCAAGTTCACTGTACGACGATGTCATTGCGCATAGTTGTGGCATGTCAGTGCATATTGTCAGTTAGGAGAGTTTCACTCGGAGACCAGTGAATTTTGTCACGTTGGTTAGTCGTTTGGTTGTGTTATAATTAAATAATAGCTAATTGGGCCTTACGTATTAAAGCGACCACCTTAACTAACCGTATTGAGATCATTTTTCAACTTCCTTTCTACCGCATTTCATCCCGTCTCTTCTAGGTGACTGATTAATGTCTAGTTGAGATGTAGCAGCTAAATTATAAACTTTATTTTTCTTCAATTATGCAAGTTTTATTGTTTTTAGAATGAAAATGGAGAATTTGTTGAAGTGCGAGCAAGTTCTAATCAATTTATACGCAAAAGTAGAACAGGTATGTATTGAAATTTGATTTGTTGTAAAATAAATATTTTAAATATTTGTATTTGTACATTTTTATGCCAACGATTTCCTTTTTATTTTAGCGGGACTCAATGGTGGAGAGCAAAAAAAGCGAAAAGGAACCAGAAAAAAAAGATAAAGATGATTTAAATGTTGTTAGAAACAAATTAAAGTCAGTTGTTACACATCTTAATGATCCCGAAACGTTGCCCGAAATAGCAAGAGCCACTAATACAGAGGTGCATTGCACTCCAGGCAGTAAAGAACCGGCGTTGTTTCAAAGGAGGCCAAATAAATGTTCTCCCCCGCGTGAGACTACAAGTAGTTCTAAGAATGACGATTTATTGATAAGTAAGCGCCACTACACACGAGTGTTAATGTCTCCAGAACGAAAAATAAAGGAATGGTCACCAAGCAAAAGCATTGATACGGATAAACCGTTATTTAGCCGACGATCACCCAGGAAGTCACCAAGAAGATATTCACCGTCGTATAAGAAAGAAAGAAAAAAGTCCTCCAAACAAAGATCGAAATCCCGCCAAGAGACTAAAGACTTAAACATAACATTAAAAGTGCCACAAGAAAGCTTAAATTCTTTAAACACAGATGATATATTGTCTAGGATTATTAATTGCAGTGATAATGATGTCGACATTAACACTTTACGCGGCTTGAGATCACAAATTCTTGGTGAGTTAAAACAAACTGGAGCTCAAGACGATATATCCGATTTAATTCTTAAATCTTATAAGAATAAACAAAAAAAATCTGATAAAAATGCTGAAATAGAAGAAGGCGAAATATCTGACAGTGAAAGTGAAGCCATTGAAAACATCTATGGTAGTCTTGTTATAGTTAATAAAGACAAAGGGAGTACAAGTTCTAGTAAAACATCGACCGATAGCCAGCAGCCTCGCAAGATACAAATTTGCCTCGTTATAAATTCAGAAAAAGAAGAAATCAAAGGTACTGAACAAAAGCCAAATACTTCCATTGATGCAACGGAATTTGAATCATATTCAGATAAAAAAGCTATTGATAAAAGAAGCACTGCACCAGAGAAGACAGAAGATAAAAATAAACAAGAAAAATTGGAACCGGAAACAGCAGAGAGCAAAATGAACAGTGGTAAAGAAGAGAATATTAATCGCGAAGAAAAAAGAAATAATGAAAGTCCAAAGAATGGGAGTGAAATAAAACATAAAACTGCAGATAAAAATAAAGATGACAATAATAAGGGAACAAGTGAAAAAACTGCTGAGGCTTCTAATGAAAAGTCTAAAACACAGTCTGAACATTCTCAAGATGGATTTAAGCCAAATTTTTATCAACCGTTAACAGAAGAAAAAAACAAGCCAAATGAATCACAAGGCGAAAAAAATGACGCCAAGCCCGAAAATGACAATGTTGCAAAAATTTTAGAGATGGCAAAAAATGTTACACAAGTAAAGAAAAGTGCCACGAAGGTAAAAAAGGACGTAGTATCCGAAATAGATATATTGCAAGCCTTAAAGAATGAAATTTTGGGCGAGTCCGCAACAGCTCCTGCAAGCTCCGATGAGGTTACGCCACCATTACATCAGCCCAAATTAATCAAAGTTTCAAGTGCTAAAGAAATATCCTCTAAAAAACGAATCTCGATAGAGAATTACAAACAAAAATCTGCTCAACCGAAGAAACAGCCAGTATTTAATACTGAAAAGAAATCAAGCACTACTAAAGAAGATAACTCCAGAAAACAAAGTTTAAAACTTACTGAGAAAGAATGTGAAAGATTCAACTTACCTCCGACGCTGCCTTCGGACGATAATAGTTCCGACGATGAAAAAAGTTCAATCTTGTCACTGGATGATATTTATAACAATATCAGAGACCCAACTCCAAAATCGCCTGATCACGATGACTTTGCTGATACAGGTATAAAGCCACCAGTTATAATTCCCAGTGATCCTATCAAAAATATAACTTTGAGTGCAAAAGCCGATATCGATATGAGAACCATGACAGGACCAACTATTGCATATAGTAGTACAAAGAAAAATATAACACCCTCATTAAAAAGCAATGAAATCGTAGATTCATTAAGTAGCAAAAAGGGAAATGGAAGTATTAAAAAGACAGTTCCTGAAACTTACTCAAGAACCGAATCCATTAAGTGTGCAACAAATGGCAGCCCATTTTCACAGAATTCAGACCGAACACCTATTTCCGGAGTGAACTATCCTATTGTGACTCCTACATTGTCTCCAAGCATCGCTTCGCCACTAATCTCGATGAATATGCCGTCTATAGCTGCTAATATTGGACCTGGTGGAACTTCAATTATGTCACCAATTCTAACGACAGGAATGCCATTACCTCTGAACCCAAATATGGTGCCAAATTTAAACCCTAATATGACGCCAAATAGGACCGCTCCGATATTGCCACTTATGAATCCAATTATGACGCCTATCATGACGCCAAACGCTAGGTCTTATGAAATGACCCCACGCCCCAATTTTGATAACGATGACTTTACCACAAAAAATCATGTTTACGCTCCGATGTTTGGTCCATTTGAATCACGGGATTATGCGGAAAACGATATGCAAAATACGAAAACATCACGCTGGGAAACCAATGAAAATTCATGGGAAGATAGAGATCCCCGAAGCACTCCGCGTCGTGAAATAGATTATCAAAGAAATAAGAATGATAGATTTTCAAGGGATTCTTTTAACGTTCGGGACAGTCCGCAAATGCGTATGGATTGTCCGCCAACGCCCAATCCTTCGTTCGGTAGATTGGAAACACCATTGACACCAGTTCCTTCATTTGGTAGATCGGATTGCCCACGGACACCTAGTCATCCGTTTGGCCGGTCTGAATCAAACGTGCCTACACCGACAAATGTATTTGGCCGAAGTGACTATCGGCACAACACCTCGATGCCCAACCAGAATTTCAAGAGATCTTCCGATCCAAGATTGAATCGAAGCTCTGAATACGATAACTATCAGGGACGTAACGAAGAAAGAAATCTTTATTACAACGACGGTCGTTCATCTGACAATCCATATAAGTATAGAAAAGGTCAAGGTAAATTCTTTGACAAAAATGATCGGCAACGTAGAGAAAATATGTTACGTCAAGAAGCAGGCGTAGGAGTGTCTTCAAGAGATTTTGACATCGTTGAACCTTACAAAAATGAATATTATAACAAAGATAATCGTTATCGCAGCGATAAGCCTAAGGGGTTTGATGAGTTCGATAAAAGAAGAAACCAACGCGCAAGAAGTATTGGTCGTGGGAACCCATCTGAAGAGAGGTTTTCTTCGCCGATAGATAGGAGAGGTGCAAGGATGTTCCAAAGGGACAGTTCAACAGAAAAGGTTATATCTGTAAAGTCACATTCTGGTCGTACCTTTAATATTGACACAAGCCTAAATAGAACTTTTCAAGATAATTCCTCAGTGAATATGTCGTTCGATGCGAGAAGACAACGTGCCTCGAGTGTTGGACGTACTTTACGCGAAGATCATGTACACGACGACTTAAAGAAAATAAACAACAAAGATAAATTAACTTTTGACATTCCAAATCGTAATAATAACTTCAGACGCGCATGTAGTGTTGGAAGGGAACTTAAGTATTGTAACGAAAGTAAAAATTTAACAGATATCAAAGCAGACTTACGTTCATACAAATTTGATAGTTATGAAAAGAAAATACGCGATAAAAATAATCAAAGCAAAATACCTACTAATGTGCAGAAAACAAAAGAAGCAAAACATTATCAAGATCCACGTAATAAACCACGTCAATCTGATTCAAAAGTGAATAAATTTGACGATAGCTCAAAGTATTCCCCAAAGAAAAACTTTCGTGATCCTAGAGTTCGTCGCGATATCAAGGAAGACTATAGAAATGAGAGATTAAATGAAAAAAACCGCAATCAAGGCAATTCAGGTTTTAAAAATCGTGGAATAGTGTATTCAAATGATAATATAGCTAAAGGTACTATTTTAGCGTCTGCAGCAGGTGTAAAAAATTTTAAAATTCCAAAAATAAAAAGACCTGACACAAAGGAGACTGAAATTGTTCCCATACCGGAAAATATTAAAGACGATGTACAATCCCAAAGTGAAAATAAGTTAAATGATGTGTGTAGAGCTCGAAATAAACATGTAGAAAACAAAGAAGTAAAGCCCAGTAATACTAACAAAGAGGACATTTCTACTAAAAGTGAAAAGAAATCGGCTGCAAGTGTTGGCAGAATAAGGAAAGTGGAAAATAAGGAATTATCTTCAGAGTTAGACTTGGTTAGCAAAAATAGTGATTTGGTAAAAACAAAAGAAGAAATGAATGAGAAAATGGTTAAAGCTAGATGTCGAGACAAAAAGAATGATAAAGATCAAGGCCAAGATGATGACACTGATTCAGTTAGTTCAATATCAGATAATTCTGATCGCCGTCTTACAAGATCTGCTAGGAAAAGTACACTTCAATCAAAGCTATCTAACAAGGAATCCCCCATAAGGAAGTTGCGGAGAATTAAAAAACCTCTTACATACGATTCTGATGATTCCGATTCTCAGAATAGTTCGATGAATAATGAATCAGACACGAAAAAAGATTCAAATGAAGATATTTCCTCGAAAACATCTGAAATTGCACAAAATATTAGTGACGTGAAAAAGGACAAAAGCGAACCATTAAAACCACAATTAGAGAATGAAAAACATACAATTAATGAGAAAATAGAACCGAAACCTGTTTTAAATATTAACAATGAAGTGAGAATAGAACACCAAGATGCATTATCTTTAGATAGTATAAGCTTTGGAGGTGATGATGAATATTTCAATGAAAATGATCAATTGGATAATCCCCCAGGGTTTGTACTTGATAATATTAATGATCTGATAGCTGATTTAGAAAATCATATTGAAGCACCTAAGCTAAATGATTTCAATGATAAATTTATAAACAACATTGTAGGCAGTATTTCTTCTTCTGATTCTCCTATTCCCATTGAAGTGAATGAAAATGATTTTGCACCAGACTTGATGGTAAGTGACAAACTTAATTTGAACCAAATAGAAAATATTGGCAAAATTGCTAACCAAACATCTGAAAACAAATTTGAAAACAAAGATAACATAAATATTTTGCATGAAGAAATAAACAAAAATGTCACTGATTCGGTATCAGGTTGTAAAACTGCTGCGCAAGAATTTAGTGAGGCGAAAAATGATAAAAAGAAAGAATCATTAACTACCAAAACAGCCACTTCAAATACTGAAAGTTTTGATATACAATCGCACTCGAGTGAAGTGCAAGAAACTGCACAAAATGTCAACAACGACGCAATCGTCTCTACGACTGCTAATGATGGGAAAGTTGAGGTTACAAAAGAGTTAGAACCCATATCAAGTAACGCCAACATGATTTGCGATAGTTTTGTTCCTGACAGTACCATGAATCCAAACGAAGCAAATATTCATAAAGATTTACGTAGTGATCCGGATAGCACAATTAATGAAGTAACTTTAGAGATGAACAGTGATATAACGTCAACTCATAGCTCTGCAGATACATTGTCAAAGGAGCAGTCTGTCGCATCCTCATCTAGCGGTGATGCTTTACCCCGCATTGATTCTCTAAGCAAATTATTGTCTATCTTAGAGGATAAAAATAAAATAAAGGAATTACTTTCCTACCTTGGAAATGATTCGAGTGAAAATGAAAAAATTAAGAAAAAGTTAGAAAAACTTAGCGAAATCGTCTCAGATGATGAAGAGACAAAGGGTAGTGTGAAAAACACCACCGATGATAAAAATCGTCCGATTGTATGTGGAGATCAGATTATGACGAATGACAAAGATAAGTCTCTTCAAACCATTGATGAAAAGAAATCTGATAACAAAAATAGTACATCTGAGTCTACCGAAAAATATAGTGATGAATGTCATAAGGTAATTGAAGAAAAGAAATCTGAAGTTAAAGATAAGGAATGTGATAAAGAAATCGATGAAGAGAACTCTAAATCTGGTGGTACTGTGCAAGCGATCACACATCAAGAATCTTTTAATGAAGAAAAAGATAAAAATGATACAGGAGAAATATTAAAAAATCAGAAAGATGTAGAAAAAAAATTATTTGACCATGAGTCGCTAAAAAAACCTAATGAAGAAAATACTGATACAGATACCGTACCAAAAAATGTAAACAGTATCTCGAAAAATAATTCAGACGGAATAAAGGATATACAAAAAAGTATCGATCAAATGGTGGAAGTAACAAAACAAAATGAGACTATAGAGGCAAGCACCCCGTTACCTGCAAAAAAAATAGTTAAAAAGGCCAAACCT
>DWIY01001053.1:0-10879 GCA_018248615.1 Erynnis brizo brizo
CTGATTTGTGAGTTTCAAAAGTGCGAAAGACTTGCCCCGTGTAGCACGTGAAAGTCGCCCGTTAAACAATGTCATTGCATACATTTTGTTGCAGTCAGTGTCATGTTCAAATGGGACAGCTGAATACAGAGCCCTGTTAAACTGTGTTTAAGTTTTGTCGTGTCTGCCCTGTGTTTAAATTTAGTCGTGTTGGTAAGACCTAGGTTATGACCCCCAATAAGGACAAGGCTATATCCAGTTGTACGGTCCGAACTGTCAACCAGAGCAAGCGGTATTGGCACAGACTCCATGTGCAGCGCCACTGCCAAATAACGCACGATTTTGTACTATCCTGAAGAACTATTGTCGGGTGTACAGCAGTGGTACATAAAAGGCCTGCCTTATTTCACTGTCCACTGGGTCGTGAATTGCACGCTAATTGATTAAAACGCAGCTTGTCAATCCGTGGATGGTAGATGCGGATGGCGAGTGCCGCGGGCAACGCAAAAGATCAAAGGAAGCGCATCGCTGCAACTGACTTGATTCCCGTGTGGGGTGATTCGATTCAATTCAGTCGCTTTGGTGTTCGTGATAGATTTGCTCGTAACTGGGGATCAAATCTCATGATCCTCTGCAGTTATGCAAAAGAAATCCTAGCCGAACAGTACCCATGAAAACTATTGTCAAAGTATTCGTATAGTTAGTCAGTAAATGCCATATGTCAGTCTGTCTTACATCCTTCTGCCTGTCCCATACTAATGGAACACGTTAACTATACGAATACTTTGACGATTGTGTTTATGCTGAACCAGTCCGCAAGCTGTTATTTTGCCAATCGTTGTCAGAACTTGGCTAATGATTTTTTCACGGTTTGATAAGTGTGAAACCCATTAATTACCACGTATTTTTATTGATAGGTAGTTAATGATTGCTTTATATTTCGACAAAATATTTATAACTGGTTGAAAATATAAGTTTTTTCCATATAGACTGTAGCTATAGGTATAAGTACACCAGTTTCTATTCCTATTTGATTAGCATGATAACTAAGATCAACGGTTGATCTTCAACCCAAAATAAAATTTTGTTTGCCTTTTTGAAAAATTTTAACGGTCTTTTTACAACGGACTTCGTTATAACAAGTGATGGGATCTGATGACTCATTAGTATTATTTAATCGTTAAAGGGTTACACGCAATTATGTTCGGGTGTAACAGTTTGACTGAAACTCTTAATTGGGTATCGATAAGAGTATCGATTCAAAAGTTTGATCTTATCGAGAAAAGACTCGTCTCACCGAGTAAGATCACTTTGCACTCTGACAAAAGTTTGCAATTGAAATAAAATTCACATTTTCAAAATGTTGGCTGTGAATTAATGACATAAGTGGTTTTTTATATGGACTACTTTTTTTAACTAATTTATGTATTCGAAACTAAGAACTAACTAAGAAAATTCTGGTCTGGGGTATTCTGAATAAAGACCGAACAAGAGAAGTAAGTAATTAATGCTAATTCGGTAAATAGAAAAATATTATTTTATTATTAATTTAATTTATAAATTTATAAATTAAATCTTTGATAAAATCTAAAGTAATTTAAAAGAAATTTTTTCTCAATTTTTTCCTAAAAATAAATTACCTACCTAACAATTCAAACAGTTTTTCAATGCATCGTTGTAGATACCTGTTGTAGGTACATACTTTATTTCAATACAATAACATTCGATAAAATTTAATCCTTCATAAGTAGCGATTCATATCTCTATACTATCAGACAGTTAACTTTATAACTAAAAGTATCGATTTTATCAGCGTTATGTTTGATAAGTAGCTCTGAATAATTGATCAGTTGGTCGATGACTAACTGACTGATCAATCAATCATTAATCACTCTGTTTGCGCAACGGTCGAACGATGGCCCCATTTTGGTGTAATTTTCCTATTTTTTATCGCTATCACCCGTATCACTTTATTGGGTTACTAGCGTTTTGTGGCGTCGTAAGTAATCGATTACGGCTTGTATTACTGACTATTCAATTATAATTGTCGCCTTTTGCATGTGTTTACTATACACGCTTTAAATTTTTTAGGTTATAAATTTAATGAAATTCTTAAGTGTGGATTTTCGACTCGTTTAGGTTTCCATTTATGAGTTAATGACTACTGAGTAAAAATTATCTAAAGTCTGAAATAGAAATGTAGTAGGTATCCACATTTTGTGGCCTGTCGGTCGTGTGAATGGAAGTAACATTTTCATACTATTTGACAACCAACCACGTGGCGTGGTTGTTGTGTGGTTGTGGTACATCTATTTAGACCTTTACTAGAATCATATGTATAACTTGTCAGTACATAACTGTCACCAACCCAGTTCTTAAAAAACTTCAACTTGAAAAAGTCGCTTTTAATTTTGAAGTTAACCCCAATATTATTTTCAAACGTTCATCAAGATTACCAAATGGTATTGTTGGGCTGTTTGCGCTCGGGTAATCGATTTTGTCTTTGAGGTTTTTGGAGCGCCTTTGTATCGATGCTTTATCGATATTGTTTTAGTTCTTTTTGGAGCTTTCATTTTATTATCTACTTGTAACATGGTTTTAATTCTTTCGAGTGTCCAAAGTTAAGATCGATTCTACTATTGTTAGGGATCTATTCATTGTGATTACAATTCGATTTTAATGAATTTGCGTTATCCAGTATTGTGTTTAATTTTTTAGGAAATTTCATTCGTTGACCGAGCATTGTAACATTTCTCTCTATCTGTCTGTCTGTCTGTCTATCTATCTCTATGTAATTACTTTGATTTATTTTTGCGTAAGTTCTCTAACGAGGTTTTTCAGAGCTTTCTACTCCTTTCTTTTATATCTTTGACTCTTTTCCTTTACTAAAAACTTCATGTCAATGAAACTTATTTGTCATCCACGTACCATCCCAACATAGACTTTTTTTAATTGAGAAGAGACCAACAGATTCACGTTTAATCCCGTTTTCTATGATGGTAGAGACTTACACGACGATGGCAGTTTACCTGGTATAATACCTACATATGTCAACTGATTCTCGCCATATCTTTTCTCTGGCCACAGTGGAAGCCATAGAAAAAAGAAGTAGAAAAGCAATAATGACGTATTTGTTCCAAATCCACTGAGCGCACTCTACGAGTATCACTCTCACAGTCGCGTTGAGTGAAAGAACGAGCTAATATGCGCTCAGATGAGCTCAATCTAGAGCACGCCTCCCAGCCCATAGGCTTTACGCACTTCTATGGTATATGTGTATTCTATAGCATGTATTTATTCTATGGTAGTATGGTACTGTGGCGCGGCCGTGCTGCGATTACGTCACGTCGGAGTTTTGTATACATATATGCTAGCGATGTAGAAAACTTCTATAGCGTGATTCAGGATCGTGTGGCGCCATCTATTGACGAGTGGCGGAAGTCGCCTCATCGTAAAATATCGCTATCAAAATTAAATAATGTTTCATTGCGAGGCAATATCTGTTGTTTTAAAACAATTAAAAACAGTGTGTTTGAAACGAAGATTGGTTAGTTTGATCTAATTACTCGCTACTTGACTAAAATACTAGCCTAGCGTAAATTAGTTTTTACAAACAGTGTGACAAGTGATACAGTGAAGTGATTGTTGATGTTCAGTGGTGGCAGTGAAGTGTGTCCTGGTGAATGTATCTATGTATCTTTATCTTTAGATTTCTTCCAATCAAGTGTATCATAGCATTCATAGTTCAATTGGTTGGCGGCAAGCTGGGAGGGTGTAATAAGGTATTGGTTTTGTCTACTGTATGTAACTTTACTATGACAGCCATGCTAGCCATAGTAAGGCTCGGTTCACATCTGACGGAAAATGCGTCGAGCGTATCGTCGGTTGCGTCTGATTGGTCAAACAAGTCCTTTCACATTACGCGTCTGTTTTGGCGCTGCGCGACCGATAATACGCGATGCATTTTCCGTCAGATATGAACCGACCCTAAAGCTTCTGCATTTTTAAAGAATAGTGAAAATAGTCTTTAAACATTTTGATAAATGTACATAAGTGTACAAAAATACTTAACTTCAATAAAATTAGTGTACATTTATACTTTTTCTATCCGAAATCATGTACTGTGTCACTAAAACAATTCAAGCATTGTTAAATCTCTATGATTTGCTAAAGAAAAATAGAATTATTGTCTGTCTATACAGGCTGTCTATAGTTTCGTGTTATGCATTTTTTACTATATTGTGTATGAATGGTATGTTTTCATTGTCACAGAGAGTCTAAACAAATATTATTTTATGTACTTATAAAGTTATATTAAATTTTTAACATTATATAAATAATAAAATATAAATAGCGAGATTAAAATAAAACTTAGATCTTTCTATATTTGCTATAAAATTTATGAGAAAATAAATACGGCGAAGCCACAAACATAAGCACATTTACATAAAAATTTGGATTCAAAATGTTTTACATTTAATTAAAAACATTGTAACAAATTATTTTATTGAGCAAGTTGTGTTGTCAAATGAATCTCTTCACTTGCTATAACGTTGGAACAATCAAAAGAAAAATTTGTAAATAAAACCTTTTATACATTTATGGATCGCTTTTACTTTTCCTTATACCCGCTCCACACTCGCACGCGAATCACGGCGCGAATCGCGGCGTGAAGCAACGTGAAGCTGCGAAGAATATGCGAATCGCATCCACACTCATGCTCCGCGGGGTTTTCGCGGCTTCGCGCGTGATTCGCGCGCGAGTGTGGAGAGCGCATTACTGTGAATACTGCTTTTACTAGCTATCTGTATAAATCTGTAATAAATTGCATGGCTTATTGTTAGTTAAATTTAAGTTATATATAGGCAAACTTGTTTAAAATTGGATATTACTTTGATGTTTCGTATTTATTATTATACTGTTTGTACCAGCATTTTTGTGTCTTATTAATTCTTCTTCATTGACTTTGTGTGGCTAGACTAGACAACACACACAATATGTACAGTTCCTTGTGACATCACAAGACAAACCTGTCACTGCAGTGACTACACACACAATTATTTCAGTACCATATATTAAATTTATATATTTTAAAAGGCAAAAAACGGTGCAATATACTGATGAGTGACTAACAGTAGTGTTGTCACGATTATTCATAACTAAGTTTATCATAGCTCAAAGTTATCTATACGTGATAGAGCCTATTATGATTCAGCACCTAGTTCTATGATATTCATTCTGGTACTGGAGTTAAAAATTACCTGTTTGATATTATAACAGTAACTAATTGTGACAAAAAGGGACAAAAACATACATATTGGTGTGTGATCACCGCCTTATTTATTAAAGTATAATAACATGTGAGACGTCTTGTTTAATTCATTAAATCTTTACAGTAAATGACTGTGAATATGTAATTGCAAAAATTCTGGCGCAATATCAATATTTACGTGTAAATGTCATTACATCTAATCACAGAAAACACTGTTTTCTAATGTATCTAATAGTCATTACGCTGATGTGATAATCTATTGCCAAACTAAAAGTCTACATAACACACTGAATGTCACATATTTTTTCCCTTTAAACTGAGACCATTATCTATTGTAGGTGTGATTTTTAAATGTTATTCCTAATTCCTGGTGGCTTTTACTGATAGTTATGAATAATTTTATATTTAACGTGTATTATTTAGCCCATTTACTTAATACCCGATAAGCCACAGCTGCGCTGAAGGCGGATTCGGCATATGAACGTTGCTTTTGTACTGATTTACTGGAATGTGTATACAGTATAATAAATGATAGTTTCGTAAGATTTGTTGTTTTATTTATTTAGATTTAACACTAATGCTTCATCCTTTGACCACAGAACCTTAGACCTCTTTGGGATCTGTCTGGCATGCTTCCGGTAAAAAAAACAGGTCCGTAATCGTATCAATTTCCTTTCTAGAGATAGAGCTAGAGTTTTGTTTGTCACCCTTTTAGGCAATGAACACACAATGATTACAAAACAGCAGGTGCTAACAGCCAATCCTCTATTTGATTACCATTCAATGCTAGCAATCCTTCACTACCAACATAATCATAGCAGTCGAATGTAAATAAAAAGGCAGGGGCTATAAATAGCTGCCACCGTGGAACCGATGACGTTATGCTCCGAGACACGTGGCCTGCACTATTGTGTGCATAGACGCACACATAAGTATATAGTATGTGTACGCTGACATAAATTAATAATGTTCTAGCACGTTTGCTGTGGACGGAGGGCAGAAGTACAATATGTTATTTACAGTAGCAATTGAATTTATGGAACAACAAGCTTTCAGACATAATTATCTGGGATAAGAAGGTGTTAAGAATTAACGTGAAAGTCGTAGTAGCCAACCCGGGGAGTTAACGGGGAGGATGTGACTGCCACCCCCATAATCCGACGTGAAGCAGAATGTTCTATACTTAAATTATAGACGCTGCACACTCAGCCCCACACTAGAATTCCATGTATTACAGGTGCCATAGACACACAAAACAACACACACACACACACCTAGACTAGAAAGAGAATAAATCTGCTTCGGCGGGAATCGAACTCTGGATCCTTCGCAGAACGCACCGGCGTCTTTAAACGATGTTTTACTTTGCTGTAATATTTTAAAACGATGAATTTTTTTAAAGACTTAGTTTATTTATAACTTCGTCTTTTGATATAGAATCAGGTCACACCTGCTTACTCAGCCCCAGTTATAGGAAAGGAAACAGTGGTGCCTTGTGCCTAATTATAAAATAATTAAAACTTTATAAACGTGGTAAATATTCTGTAGTATGTTCCCTATTTTCAGCTGTAAGAAAAATGAAAGGGACAATAAGATCTGCAGCCCTTCAGGGTATAGCGCCCGATGCGGAGTTGCGGACCGGACCAACTCTTAACGTGACCTGATTTTTTTTTAATATTTTTATCTCATAATAAATCCTCTATGATATCACAATAAATTTCAATTATATTTCATTATCAATATACCATCTTTAATTCTTTAATTACTTAAAACCCACGGCACTTTAAATACAAGAGCCTTTTCTGTAAGTAGTGGGTTAGTAGGTGATCTGCGTAGTATTTACAGAACGCGTGTGGCGCAAGTGGGAGCGAGATAGCGCTTCGCCCCACCTTGACCCAAATCGCTACCATGAGGCTGCCAGCCTGCCTACATCTTCGCGCCATATTTGAATACTTGCAATACAATGTTCTATTCTTTACTCGGAATTATATGAAAACTTAGCGTGCTTTCGTGATAAATATGTCTATAGAAACTCCATAATGTATTTAAAAATCATTTAGATATGAGTTTCTTTCAAGAATCGATACTATTTCTGAAAGCAAATCTTTAATTCACTGCTTTCACATATAAATACAGATATTTATTTGTTTTATTACCTACATTTACTTTCTAGTTTATTAATATTATATAATTTATTGTAATTCATAATTAAAATAGAAATGCAAATGAAATAAAGTTCATTGGGAACCACTGCTGATAAAGTTGAAGTAAGAAAAAAAATCTATGACGCAAAATTATTTCAAATTGACAGAAGTTAGCGCCATTCGCTGATTGGTCGCATATTGCTTAGGACTTGCCGCATTTTCAAATAGTGATGTCGAGTGTTTTCAGATACACATTATTATAATTTTATAATTTGCATTTTTTGCAAAAGTACAAAGTGCTTTAAGTTAAATGAAAAATCGTCAATATATAATTTTGTTTATTATTCCTTTTTTTACGGACATTGACTTATATTTATAAGATTTAGATAAACCTTACGTTTGGTAAAATCTACATGTATTGGCGAACTATATAGGTTCGTGAAATGAAAAAAAACTCACAAGGTCCCGAACAAAGTTATACAATACCTATGTACTAATAAGTTGGGATGTGCACGGGGTAATTTAGTAGTAGCCACCTCATGGCTTCGAATACTAATTGTACTCGACATTACTTAAGTTTACAGGACCTTCCATGATGAACAATGAAATAAAACTGCACTGTATTATTTTTTATACTTATAACTTATCGTCAATATCGACATAAGATAAATTTGTTGCACATCACTAGTGTAATCAGCTGGTCGCTGTCAAAAAGCAGTGCTACCAACCGAGACACGCGGCAACCGCGGCTAAGTTCATTCAAGCTGACCATGCGCCATACTACACAACAGCCGCAGCGCAGTATCGACAAACGTTCACATAACATTTAGACGTAATATCTATAGTGTCACTCCTCTTCTTATATTTTAGTCATTAGCCCATTCAACTTTTCAATTCTCCTTGTTTTAGTTGTTTAAGTGTTAAGTGTAATATATGTTATTCCGATAATGTACAGTGCCGCATTCGTACACGCATTCTGAAGCAATTACGTAATGGGAATTATGCTAGAGAGGTTTATAGTTTTGCCCTGAAATTCAACATGGCCGCCGACACAGGAATGGATACTTGCCCCAGTCCAGAGATCACGGACTCCAGAAAACGACCTCTGGACGGTGATTCCGAGAATGGAGACATCAAAAGATCACATTTTAGCTCCGGTAAGTGGC
The DNA here is from genome assembly GCA_018248615.1 of Erynnis brizo brizo. Taxonomy (NCBI): domain Eukaryota; kingdom Metazoa; phylum Arthropoda; class Insecta; order Lepidoptera; family Hesperiidae; genus Erynnis; species Erynnis brizo. The sequence continues at coordinate 8,562 of DWIY01001053.1, forward strand.
TCTTTTATTCATCCAAAGTCCGTTGTTTGTCTCCATTGCGTATTTGGCAAACGAATTAACATTGACACAGCGAGTCGACCCTGCTATGTATTACGTACCTATACGTTATATGTACTCCAACAAGATTCTTATCAGAATATCACCGCTGTTATCAGTTTGACCTATTTAACGATAATGTGACCATTACGAGTGGTATAAGTAGTAAATTGTGTTTTAAAATGAGTCGATAAGACAACTCCGTGACTGTCATAAAAATATACACTAGAATCGCCACGAATAACGTCCACAGCGGCGATAATGTTATAGAGTCGCGAGTTGCGAGCTATCAGAGGGTTCGATAACGCGCTTCCGTCCCGTAGTTGTAATATTTTATTTATAATGTATGCAATGTTAAAAGAGAGTCGTTGTTTTTTAGTTCAAGACTTGGTGACAGCCTTGCCACTGGCCAACGGCCATGGCAATGTAACGTCCCACTTCGGTGAGTCGTCTGAGTATACATCTCCATCGGCTTTGTGGTTGTTGGTGGCGCGCATGCCACACGCGCGCACGCTCACGCTCATCCGCCGCTCCTGCTCATCGCTCACTGCTCACTGCTCAGCTCACCGCTCACCGCCCGCGACCACCGGCCGCTGACCGCTGACCGGGCGCTGACAGACCGCTGACCGTTCTGCGACCACTCGCCCGGTCGGCGTGGGGCACGCTCAGGTCGCGAGCATCACATAATAAAGTCATATCACTATGCTATCCTAATGACATGCGATCTGCTCAAGTGCAGATATCATTAAAATCAATATTTTCATAAAGTAACGTAACAAGTTATGTGGGTCAGCTAACAGTAGAGCACGTAAGTCAGTGAGCCATCAGCAGACTACGAGCGGACAGTGTAGGTGTTAGCGTCCAGTCCCCATCGCACAGAACATCGCCTCGATGTCGTGAGCCTTGTTGTACCTAGCCTCACACCGACCCACTCATGGCTTAGTGTTGCATCGTTGGTGTGACCATCACTCTTAAGTGTACAGATCTTCAACATTTCTATTTGGTTAACTAGTAAATTACTCTTCTTGAAATTTTTTATTTCATCTCTGATCGCTTTCTTAGCTTTATTTATTTGGAAGTCATCTAAACTAACCGATCGGAATATTAACATTATTTGCATATACTACCCATCGATCCTTTTTATTTAATCTGTCACCGTATTTAGGTAACAATAGATTGGCACGTAATCCATGTATCATTGCAGAAAAATTAATTAGCTAATAAGTTGTTGTATGTTGAGGTTTTGAGTAAAATGTGGTTTGTAATAGCTGTGAAGGTGGCTTCGCTGAGTGACGGCAAGGTCATTACCGACTGTGTTACAATAAGCATTAGCATCATTTAGAACTTAATCACTTATGGAATAGAGTTGGGATTGGATCGTGTTGGTATGAATTATTCCAAGGCTGGTAGAGGCGTTGTCAAATCTTGAAACTGACACTGCATATGTAGTGTTTACATTGTGCAATCCATAGAGAATGTATTGTGATATTACTTACATACCTACTTACATTTTGTTTTAATGGTCTCTACCGTCTTGTGGAGACCTGCTGTATATTTCTTTACCAATTTGACTTTATGATTACTCGTCAAAGTGTCTCAGGGGTTATAATCTTAATACAAATCTTATAATATTTGCTGCAGTACTTCTAACTACTCTTTGGCACCAGTCTCAACATCTGTTGACAGGACCTAATTTAAGTCTTGTATGTAATTCATTTTCCAATCATAATAATAATAATATAATTTGTGTAAATAAATTTTGATATTATAATAGGTACTTATGATCTTTAAAATATGTATGTTGCGTTAAAGATTGTGTCATATTTATATGACCTGAGTGCCTCACAAACGTTATTTGTAAATAGCACTTTATGGTATAGGTAGTTCTGTAATCAGCAGTAATTACCCTAGTAGGTAACTGTTTAGTATTTAATGAAATTCATTAAATGACGTAAGCGCACGCTCGCAGCGTATACGGTAGGTTTTTTTTCCCTCCAAATGTCAAGGAAATGTCTGATTAGGTGAAGGAAACATTGCTTCAGTAAAATTATGAGAACATTACTTAATTATGCTTTAAAATATGTCACATAAGTTACAATAATAGTTTGTCACAAGCTAGGGTATGGTCAAATTTAATGAGACACAAACTTTACTATTCACTAAGGTATTCTTATTCAGCACCAAATAATTAATGTTTATGTGAGTTAAAAGGAAACATATACCTATTTATTTACGAGTAGGTATTTATTAATATAATATGCACCAACAAATTGTATGTAATA
>DWIY01001054.1:0-10877 GCA_018248615.1 Erynnis brizo brizo
TTACTCTCTCTCAATCTTTCTCACTAGCTCTCTCCCACCTCTCGCTCCATGGCACTGGCGTGATGCGACGTTCGCTCCATCTTATATCTGTGGCTCTATATCACTCTCTGGCTCTCGATCTTTCTCGCTCGCTTGTTTCCTACTCTCGCTCCATGGCTATGTGCTTCATGCTACGTTCGCCCTTTCTCCCTCTTCTTCGAAAAAAACGCTGCACGTCTTCGTGACGGTATAATTATTATTATTATTGCGTTTCATCCGTAAAAAATTTACCCTCATGCGCCTAAAGAATTTTCACTTCAAAAACTTTGTTTAATTTCTGCCACGTTGGGTGGTCACACTGTTATATCGCATTGTCATAGCCAATTAGGACAAGGCCTTATATTGGCTATAAAGACTTATAAATCTAATAAGGATCATACCACACCACATTCGTCATGTTCATTTTCATTTAGAAATTTTAGAACCCCAGATATAAACCCAGTTTACGGTCTACGGCTAATGCTTACGGTCTTGTAATATAAATAAGTAAGTAAACCTCAAAATTTTTTGGGGAAAATGTTTTATAGGTAGGTATTGTGTAATATAATGTGAAATGTTGATGTTTTTTCGGTGTTGGAAGTGAATCTCTCTTCTTGGCTTCCTTCTAACTCTCTGCACTGCTCAATATCTCTCTTATTCTTATGATCTGCTGCAAAATCATAAACCTTAAAATTACTTTATATATTAGCCGAAGGTGAACAATAGATATTTCAGTATCTTATTTACTCTGATAAACTTGTTTTGTACCGAGATGTCCTTATCAGTATAAACGGTAGATGATAGACGCAAGTTTGTGAATCATAAATGAAATATATTATACCTTATCAGCGGAGTTTAAATAAATTATTCTATTTATTCGTGTCATTAAAATGCATTGTTACTGTGGGTTATCTGTTTGAATTATTAATAGACGTGGCATACATATTGGTAGTCTATAAACCACACAAAACAATCTATACAGGGCGCGATGTACTCACGTCCGGTATACACCGAGCTACATCGTCATTACCTATTACTATCTCGGTACTAGAGATTGAGGGCTAGCGTATTTATATTTTAATTTAAACATTTTTTAAATGTTTAATAGGTGTACAATGACATGTATGAAACGCCAGTGGTCATCCGTATAAAATTGAAAATTGTCGCTACCATTTAGCACCTCGGTGCCCCATACAGGGGGCTGACGCTTGATTGTTTTAATTTGAACAATATTTATTTAAATGGTGCGTACAACATCGACATGAATGTCGTTCATTTTTCAACGTACGAAAAAAAAAGAAACAAAACCTTTGTTTAAGCTTCATTATAATTTTTATTCTTATTTAAATTTTCAAAAACGTTTAACAATCCTTGTTGCCAGTGAGCTCGCGGTGCGGTGTCGGTATTTCCGTAGTACATCAAACGACTATGGGCACTAGTATGTTTTTATGTTGTGTCGGTACATTGCCCTTAAATGTTTACTTTTTTGTGTTAATGTGCTAATGGTGTTGTTTTATCTAGAAGAGTAACAAACGAGCATGCAGAATGCAATGAAAAACATCACGAGGAAACTTGCATGCCTGAGAGTTCTACATAGGATTCTCAAAGGTATGTGAAGTCCATCAACCCTCATTAGACCAGCGTGGTGTACTAGGCCTACATCTTTCTCTTTGTGAGAGGAGCAGCGGGTCATTAGTGAGTAAAAGACATGCAGAATGCATTTCATCTGACAGAACGCTTTACACTAAAACTTAATTTAAAAAAATTACGTTATTCGGTAGTTGACAAAGAGTATCTTAATTTTTACTATTAAATCTAAGGGTACAGTCAAACGAAAATTAACGTTTTCTGTTTACAAAACTCGAACTTCATCCGTTGTTACCAAATAAACGAACGTAACAGAAATTGAAAACTGGGTTGATTTTGCGTACAAATGTAACAATCACTTGCCACATAGAAATAACGACCCGTGCATTACTCAAATACCTACATTATTTAAAAAAACCTTAACACTATTATCAGTAAACCAAAAAGAAACCTAGATTTTTTAAAATTAATAAGTACTTAGTTGTTTAGGTCCTTTTCTTAAGAAGATTCTATCTCTACAATTATAAAAACGTAGAAATGCATCCATTTTACTTACGTCAAAGTACTAATACTTATAAAATTACTGTTATGGAAAAATTAATAAAACATAATATAGTGCTGAAATATTTGAAATAACATATAAATAAGAGCGCTATGTGTTTGATTTAAGTGAGATTGTCTACATGTTTATGCTAAACATATATGCTAAACATATATGCTAAACAATCCTAGTGATTGCGATCAAAAAATTGTAGAGATAGATGAAATCAAAACAGAATAAGTTTAGAAAATCGGATCTATTAAGTAGGTACGTATCTTTATATTGATTAGAGAAATGAGCCTGCTAACAAATTACCGAGTATTGTTTTATTACATTAATTTTATTGGTCAAAGAAGTCTTCTTCTTTGAATAAATACAATCAAGACTCTATTACATACATAATTAATTTAAATTAGTCTAAATTGCATTTCCACTTAGTAATGAATTAATAGCATGCAAAAGAAATGTAATTATTGCACGTTAATGGGATAGTTATTTACAAAATGCACTGTATTATGAAGTTATGAAATAAAAAATATGATGATATTATACACCTTATAATACTTACTTTCCTGTGCATAGGAACATCAATCCTTTAGTGCAATAGCGTTAGAACTTTTAATTAGGCTGAGGGCACAAACTTTCGTACTATTGTAGTTGTCTACGATCTTTTAATTTGTTTATTGATTTTCTCTGTGTTCAATAAAAAAATAGGCTAAAGTGCCCCCTATTTCTTCTGATCATTCTCGTTTATTCCAAATGAAAAAAGACCTTACCAACTAAACATTCATCTCCTTATAACAAACTAATATCTTTATTTCTTTTTTTTCTTCTAACAACTTTTTCTTCGTGGTGGGTTAATTGAGGAAGCTATGCCTAACCTGAACAGATTAGGGCAAGTGCAATTGTTCTAAAAGAGATCTAACTATAATATAATAAACTCAATGTGTTTTCAGCATTGTTCAATTTGCGCATACCTGTCACAATGAGGCTGCATTGATCATTGTTCCATTCCATTGACTACAATAAGTGAATCAGTTAAAACAACTCTTAAGTCGAACACGGTTGCCAATTATAAAAATTATTAAATGCATTCGGAGAAAATAGAATCTGCTCTGATGCAACATTCATTAACAATAAATCTATAGAATACTTCGGTTTAATGGTTATGGAGAAAGTTTTATTGATTGCCATTGACAATATTGAAACGAACGATTAATGTGGTATTATATTTTACTATTTAGCGGTCATCATAATTTAGTACTCGATGAGTGTTTGGATTTTTCGGTCGTTGATTATCCCTTTTGATTTATTTTCCTTTAACCACAATCTTTCCTGTCCTCATATTATTATATACATGAACCAACCAAAATAAAAGCACATTAGAATCAACTCTGTTGTCTTCAATTTTATTTTCAACGAATAAAGACGTATAGGTAATATTATATTGCATTGAATGCTTTAAAAACGTTAAACGTTTGATTAACACATTTTCTGACACCATTACTTTATGATAAGAGCAAAACTGGTTTGAAAATGCTTTAGCAGTGGACACCATTACTGAGTCGGTTTAAGATTTGCAATTCCAATACCTTACGGATCATCTCAGGAAAGAAACACGTTTAAAAGAAGCAAACGAAGAAGCTAGCTGTATTAATTTAAATAAATATAACATAACAGGCTTCATAAACATTGCGTTGTTCAGTCAAATAGCATCAAATTAAACAGGAAAATTGAAAACTGAAATAATTTAAATGAAATTGAAATTCCGACAGACTCAAAATGTTAAGAAATTAGTTCCGGTAACGCTTTTGTATTTCAAGTACGAAGCGAATTCACATGTGGACGTAAAGACAAAATATGATACGTTGAGACATAATAAGATAACAATGTTTTCGATGACATTTCATTAGTTTAAACAGCTGTAAATGAGTTATTGTTCCTCATCAGACGTTTACTTAATTGTATCGATAAGTAATAAGTTACAAGTAACACTATTAACAGTTCAATGGTTTTTAAATATTATGAATTCACGAAAAATAGAAAGAAGTAAATTTTGTAACGTAATGAGAGAACAAGTGAACGAAAACCTGAATTGATCAACACGAGTAAAAAGAGAAAACAAGAAGTATTAAAATTCGCTTGGACAAATAATACATCCATTTCGCCAGGCCATTCCGTCCGACGCTGCAGCGCGAGAGAAAACGCCGCGGCGAGCCGGCATATTGCGTATTGCGTGATATCTGCTCCTAACACCTGTTCGCGAACGTCCGATTTTAGATCATTAACGTTTCTAACACAATTTTTAAATCTGTGTTTTTAATGATCATAAAGTTCAAGGCTATCGAATACGGTAAGCGCTCGTTGTAATAATTAACTGTCTTCATTTCGTCACTGTCTGAATTCAAATGTTTACGTAGTCAAGGATCCTAAGTAAGCGCCCCGCGTCTTGTTCTGTTATCGTTAACACTCTTTATTTGATGTTTGATATAGCGCCTCATTGTAGCTTCATTTGTTTTTGGATCTAAATGTCATCAATTGTAAGTACACTTGCGTCCTCGTTCACCTTTCTGTAAGTAATATAACTGTTCGAACAACCATACCTGATTCCTGCGCCTTTTGCAGGTGATGTATATGGTGGAGGTGCGCATAGTAGTGGTGGTGGTGCAGGATGCATTCCAGGTCTGTGCAGTTCAACATTGTGACGGGGCGCCGGCCGCGCCGGCTACCGTCTACTCACTCACGCTCGCTGCACACTTTCACAAAACTATTCCACTTGCACTCCGATACGTATCGTTGTCACATCACGTTATCTCCTTGAACACTACGGGACTCACACGGATCGGGTCCATCGGCGGCGGCACTCGGTCTACGATCACCGTTGTCGTCACTCACTAGTTACGGACGCATCACGTGCACTTGTTTATACTTTCCGTTCGAACAAACATTCACGCGTTTGTGCGAAACGTATCATCACCGTTCGGAATTCCGCGCGGGTGTCGGGCGCAAGGTGTATCGATAAGACGATCAATTCGATAGGTGCGCAACGGCTCGGCTGCAGCGAGCGGTGCGTGCGCGCAACACTTGAGGCGCGCGATTGTACACTGAATGTGGCATGCGAGCGGCTGCCACCTCTCCCGAGCTCCCGGCCTCGACCGCACTCGCCGGAGCCCTGGCTATCATATCGAGCCACCTATTGCCCTCCAGAGGATAATGCGCCGTTCAATGCCCGCCACTCATTATCATCCCCGCATGGAAACGCGTCACTTGACGTGCACGTCTTAATCGGGATGACCTAGAATCCTATAACAACAACTTTATTGTCCGAACCCTAAATGAGCGGTACAAGGTTTATCGAGAACTGAACGTTATCTAGTCGGTGATGAGAGAACAATGCAAAGGCGGCTGTGGACGGCAATACAAATATAAAGGGCATTGTTATTTATGTTTTCCAAACAAGATCCGCTCGGCGTTAAATAGTAGATTGTCAGTTTGCGGAAAAAAGTGTAAAAAATGAGCAAATGAAATATCCGCAGTACAGGTTCCAAGGTCGAGACCTGCTCGCCGTGAGTGCTGTGCCTGTGGACGAACTTTCGAGCGGCGCGTGTGTGAACAGTTATATTGGATTATTTATGTACTCAGTAGATGCGCAAGCAAGCGCATTGTCATGCAAGTCGACTTCGTATTTGTAACTCGCGATGGGTCCCGTGCTTAACTCTTTAAAATGTAAAGTAGGTACTCGTATATTAACAGAATAAGACCATTGATTGACCATTCTTTCTATGTTTTAGGTTGATCGCCGTATTCATGTTGGAAACGTTTTGATTGTGTCGTTTCGATTTTATCGTTGTTTTATCACCTTCGTAACTGTATATAAAGTCACAAATTGAGTTTCAAAAATGTGATATAAGTAAGTTATTATTATTTGTTTTAATTAAACGTAATTTTAAAGGAGATAACAATAATATTGCGTAAAATAACCTTTTTGGTAGCATAATAAATGATCTTAGTTGAAGTATAGGAATACAAAAACTAAGGTTTCGTACTTACAACTGTATAGCGATTTTGTCCGTTGTTTAATTCTCGATGACCTCAAGCTTTCGCTATTAGCCTACTGTTTTGTACTTTTCTGCTAATTGTTTGACTTCTTTTTACTAAAAACTTTCTGCAAATATTTAATTTTATCACAAAATTCGCAGAAAATTTTATCGGCACGTTTAATATGTTAGAAATTTAAACTTTAATTATCACATTCATTAAACGTGTAGGTATGTAGGTAACCTAAAATTTAGGATTATAATTAATTATAGTCACGGCAAACCGGCAAAGTGACTGGAAAGTGAATTTTATTCTTCAAATATTATTACGATCCTAATAAAATCTCCGAAACTTTTTATTTTATATTTGTGAATCTCTACATATTTTGTGTGATCATACTAAGTATGTTTTTTCTATAACTTGCTCGTTAACATTATTTTTTATAATAAAAATTAAATAACACGTTTCAGCTCGGTTCCCACAAGGAACAATTTTAGTACCTAACCTATATTTTGATAAATCATTATTCAAATACGAGACTGGTGATCGTTACTTCGCTTCAAAGTACAGATATTGGATTAAATATTTCAATTAGCAAACAGAAATTACATCGATGGTCGGGTACGTAGTTACGTACCTAGAGGAAACAAAATAACATCCTGTGGTTTTTACGCTTTATACTACAAGTGTAATACCCACTGGCCAAACCGTGTCGGATGTTTTCAAACCATAGGGCCTCTGACAAGGTTTAACGACTGCTACCCTATTCAAGTTGTATTTATATTTCTTGGCAAAAATCCGCACACGTGGAACTTGTTTTGGTAAGGACCCACCGCCCTCCCTTATCTCTCTGTAGGTATATACCATCACAAATCACTCCAATAGTACACGACACGTGTTTCGCTCAAAAACAGAGCATCATCAGGTGATGTGTACTCTACAACGGTTGGTTGTCGAGTTGGCAAAAATATAAATAGGTACAACTTGAAGAACATACATTAGTACACTTTTTAAGCTTTTAAATTAACTTTGTACGGTGTCGATAATGACAGTACCTAAAGAAAGGCCGTAAAAAAGGCGATATAAAGATGCTAAATTTATTTTCATTATCATTTTATGACAAATTTTTGGCGAAAATTTTCGGTGAATGACAACCCTAGGTCAGTTTACGATCGCCTCCTGCGCACACGTAAACAATTACCTATCACATAAACTAAGAACAAAGGAATCTACGTATTTTGGAATGATAATGATAATTTCAAACGTGAATTACATACTGAATACAATGTAGTTAACAGTTACATTCATAAAAACACCGACTTCACAGAAACTCGAATACTTTTCGTACCTACTATAAAAATGGTAGTCTGGCGAATAATAGACAGGTATAACACGACTCAGGTTCAGTACAGGTACAAGGTACTAGGAATATTCAGTTACCTAACTATCGTATGTTTTACATTTTTACATTTAGCTCAGTTACTACTCAGTTATTATCAGTTTACGTAAAGATCCCTTACCAAATTTTTTTTTCATATAGCCTAGGTCTAGTGACTATTAATTATTTTACTCATTCAACTTAAATCCTACCAAAAATTAGCACCAAGTATGAGTGTGAGTTCACGATACTTTTTCTTCAACAGACATTCAAAACGTACATGGTTCAGATTAAAACGTACATGGTTTATTTTTATTGTCTCGTGACAAAAACCTATCAAATTTCCCAAAATATTACGAGAATTTCATATCCAAAAAGTTAAAAAATTGGAACTAATTTTTGATCAACTGATAGCAGATAATAATAATTATGTAGTTTGACCGTACCTAATACCGTTCCAGCTTGTTATTGCTAGTTATTATAAGGCAGGTACTAAAAATAGGTAGGTAGGTACGTAGTAAATTACCCGTAATATTGATAGCCAAATACCTATACAATGTACAATTTAGCGACGTGAGCCAGCAAAATGGGCTAAGTTGCTTGTTTAATGAACTATGTCATAATTTTCTTCTCTTGAAGTCTCACAGAACATATTATACTTTTTACATTATGAAAAAGTCTAGGGATGTAACGAATAGTTAACAAGGTCTCGGACAAGTCTGGCCTATCAACTACGGATAAAAATCTCATTTTACAGCAATCGCCAACCATCGTTAATCTCTCTCTCCTTGGCTCTCGAAATAAGTGCGTCATAAAATGAATCACTGGTGCCGAGCCGATCAAAAAAGTAAACGGTGGACGTGTGATTAATACAAATTACGTAAAACACCTTTTGTAGGAGTATCGTTGTAGGCATACACCACGCGCATGTTTTAACTGATGGTTTAGGTATAGCTAGGTAGTTAATTAACAGTTATTGTTAGGTATATGTAGGTACCTGCTAGAAACGCGCGCAACCTTAATATTTTTCCACGAACAAAATATTTAGATCTCTACAACTCTACTCTTCAATATTACAAAGATACATATTTGATGTTGTAATAAATCGTTTTCATTACTTACTTAATATCTATGTTATATTATTTTATTTTAATTTATTCACTAATATTTAATTTATTCATTACACTTGAATCAATACAAAGCACCGTGCCGTAGGCACAACATGCAATTTCCGGAACCTTGTGTGCTTGGTAAACTTCCCTTTAAGGCTTTGGGCTTATTTTCTAAACATGTTGTAGAAATGAAAAGAAATGAATTCAATTTTTAATAGCGAATTAGAATACTATTCACTGTCTTATTGATAGTACATAATTATAATGCTTCTATATTCGCTGCCCGGATTAGCATGTGAAACAATCAATACCAACTCTTATTAAACCTCGTCAAAGGTTTGTCGACAGTGCGTGTTGTCTGTTAGTAGGTACAAAGTGTTTGAATTTAGACGTTTTGGTTAGCCAATTAGTATAAGGCTTTAAGCGTGATCTTTAAAATTGTCACCACATGGTCACCCACCACTATCTCTGGCATTCTATTGCTATTCCCATTTGTACCTATTTCCTGCCTATTTCTTACCGTGTCTAGGTTTTCGTTGGCTTTGGTGTGGAAGCTTCACCCTTTACTTCTGCCTTTATTTCTGAAAATTTATAATATAATATGTATTTACCATACAAAAACAGCTAACCCTAGTCAGATCACGAGTTCACGACCAACAGTTTACTACAATATAGCCGAAAATTTTCAGACCGCCCGGAGGTCTTTCTCAAGTTTTAACGACTACTGCCTTACTGATCCATAACAACCCGTTTAACCGAAATTATTTATTTATTAAAGAGGGTCGTTACAAGCTTCTTGCTGTTCAAATATAAAAAGAAATAACAAACAGAAGGAATTCTCTGAAAATTGTGCTCTAGTAGTAAACTATATCCAATGCCCAAAGCACAGTATGAACATTATAAAGTCACCCAAAGAATGGATTAAAACCACCTCAGCTATTACACTCATAGGGTCAAGTCATATGTCTGATGTTAATTAATTTAAGTGTTTACCGCAAGACATAAGTATAAACAAGGCATACGCATAGGCAAGTACTTAGATCGCATACGTAAACAAAGGCGCAGTAAGTTGTTCAATATCTGGTACTCTATGCAACGACCTCAATACCTAAATGAATTTGAATTCGTTTACGATCCACGTTCGTGTGAATCCTTCGGGAAAACTCCTTCATAGTCAAGAATAGCATAGAAAAAGTTATTTAAAGCCGCTTAAAAATTGTATCGCAGCTTCCGCAAGGTATAGAAAATTAGGTACCTATATTACTTTTATATTTAGCCTCTAAAGTCTGAACAAATATGAACAAGTCATGTCAATTTCATCCTGTATTCAGAGTACCTAATATCTATTACATAGATTACACATATTATAGACTGGTTGATTCAATGACGTAGCCTGTACTTTCTCAATTTGCCTCAAGTAGGTACGAATACGAGTCGCTCTAATAAATCTTAACTAAGTCATACTTAGTAGTAAACTTGTAACGCGATCAGTATGGTTCGTAGGTACCTAGAACAGCAATCGTAACTACAGAATATAGAAAACTATAGAATGTGTTTTGCAAACATAATATGCCAAATAATTTGTAACATAATGCCCCATAAAACACTACAATTTCTTTGCGTTTTAGTTAGTATGATTTTAGTATATCATATAGTAATCGATATATTCCTTTATATAAAATACTATCGATCGAATTTTAATAAATAGCCAAAGAAAATAAACACATAATATTAAATTCAAACACATTACGTAACTTAGCCGTTTATTTGTAGGGGGCAAACATTATGGGTAAACATATTATAGTAAAACCAGAAAGAATAACAACAAACAACAAAGGAAGATCTTGTAATTAGATATTAATTTAAGTATATTCGCGTGTCTTAGGTTACCTAAGGTTACTAGATTTGCATGCACTTAGGTAGCTCACCGGTAAATGACTTCCGTAAAGAATCAACTTATTTTATTTTCCTCCAGCACTGTCAACATGTCAATAAAAATAATGATCTCTGTTTTTGCTGCAAATAGTTTGACATGACATATAATGCCTACAAGTCCCAAGGCTCTAGGGACCGTGCGGAAACTATATAATAGAGGGCAGCACAAAACGACAAAACGCCACCAAGCGTATAAAAAAAAATAATTTAAAAAAATTAAACCGACATCAAAAAAGTATGAAATAATAAAATTTGTTACAAACCTTAG
>DWIY01001055.1:0-10876 GCA_018248615.1 Erynnis brizo brizo
GAACCAGTGTTTTATAATCAACTATTTAGGTATATTATACACACAAATTATTTCAATGAAATTTACTTGCTGTCATCGTGCCTATTATAAGATTTACATCCAAACAAACACCTGGCGAAGATCGAACCCTACATGGTCACTATCATTCACCACTAGACCAAACGCCTATAAAATCCAAACAGCTAGAACAACCAAAACATGGCAAATGTGCGTGACTCCCAGCCACTAGCAGCTGCTATTGGAGTGAGTCAGAGTTTACGGCAATGTGTCACACCGCTGCTTGTAAGGTCGAATTGACTCAGTGCAATACGCGTACGGTGATTAGGGCTGACAAGTGATCAGACATTTAACTGGAGTAAGTCAAGAACCACATCGCATATCGTCGTCCCTGCAACATGCATGCGATAGTCAGAATATCTTACGAAAAGTCAGTAAAACTTTGATGTGACTTTACATGACGTTTCATTATGGTGTAAGGTAAGACTTTCATCATCAGTCTCTGATTAATCTATCAACACGGGTGCCTACTAGCCATGGACATTTTCACATCTCTATAGGTCTACGTAGTCTAAGGCCCAAAAAACTACTGTATGAACCGATAAACGAAAATTTTAAAGATGGCAGGATTAAAGATGCACATAGATTTATTTAAACGATTTATGCTGGATTCGGAGGGCCCAGAACGGGCGCGCTGTCAATTAGGAGAACCCTTTATTCAGCAGCAGACTGCGAAGTGATAAAAGGAAGCAAAAGAAGAAACATATATTATTAATAATCTATACTTAAAGCTTAGTCAGAAAAGTAACCTTTGTTTGAAGCCAATACCGACCAAATTGAGCCAATCATAACTACATAATATTACCCACTAGAACAGATTATAACTATTTCGCGGTAGCCCTACCAATTCGATCTGTTCTTAGAAGCAATGCAATGAAGGAGCAAAGTGCATTCTTCGTTGCTTACACGGAAAATGCAGAAACGACCTGACTCGAGATATTTTTAAGGCTTCTCAGCGGAAACGCAGGTTATGCATCAATTTTGTAATAGCGACCTTACTAGGATGCCATGAATACTATGTAGGTAATGATTACCGCAGGAGATTGCAAGGACGATCAACTACATTCATAGTAACAAAGTAGACCTATAATATTTTTTCCATAAGACTGAAGATACAACCTATCGTCTGTTCATAAACTTAACGCTAAAGTAAACTATAAGCTTAGTTTAGCTCACTGGTGGTAAGCAGCTAATACACGATCACATCCCGTAAAACAGTACAAAACTCCTGTCTGAGATAGTAATCGGAGGAGAGGGAGGCATCAAATTTGTTTCTAAGGCACTCACAGCTCCCCAAACGAAACACACAAGTCATCAAGAACATGCTGCTTCACGGGTTATGGGGGTGGCGGTACCTCTGCGAGCAAGCTACAGTGGCGCTACGATTTTCAAAAAAAGATCGGTAGAGAGGGATCTGGAGTCTCCGAAATAGTCCGAATATAAATTGTTATTGCATCTAATATTTATAAGGAATTAACATTAGGTACAGTACTTACTCCATATAAGCATTGTAATCATTTACGTTAGCTAATAAAGCTTTTAAAGTTTAAAAAAATATGTCCTTTTAGCAAATTTCTAGCAGCGTCCTTCCCTCGACTTCAAAACGAGCTTGTTAGTTACGCAGCAAACTATGAAGTCATTTACAATATTTATTCTATAACGTGTAATTTGTATAACACTTACGAGTTGTAACTTACAACTTAGTTGTGTCGTGATGATTCACCCAAATCAGTTTACCTGGAAACAAAGAATTACTTCATCAGTTATAGTCTTAATAATACACCATACCTACATACTGAGAGCGGTGATAGCCCAGTGGCTTAGAATTCGACCTCGAATCGAGGGGTCCGGGATCGAATCCCAGTGACATGCACTCCCAGTGACTTTGTATAAAAAGTTATGTGCCCTTTATAAAATTAAATATCACTTGCTGTTACCGACTGAAACCTGTATGCCTGTGAGTAAAAAGTGTTCTCAAAGGTATGTGAAGTCCACCAACCCGCAATAGGCCAGCGTGGTGGACGGCGGCCTACATCCCTCTCATTCTGAGAGGAGACCCGACACTGTAGTGGGTCATTAATGGGTTATTGACAATACACCATACTTAATCATTCGTTAAAGTTTGTGCATAACTTAACAAGTCAATATCAACAAAAGAATACTTAATCGGCTGACACATACTCAATGATGAAATGTTGACGCAATTGATGAAATGATCTTTAAATACACATACTCGTACTCGTACTTAGAAGGGCCTGCATAAATCCATGCTGGCAGTTGATAAACTAAACATCTTCGCTGTCCCATTAGTTACATGTGATACATAATTTTTTTTCTACTGGCTTTCCTAGTACACTTTGTTCTGCCAAATAAAGAAATTTCTACTATTTTCATCGCATTCTTCTCAGATTTTCTGACCGTATAAACCTTTCTTGCACTTATACGAATATATCCATACGAATTAATAAAATTGGAGTGTCTGGTTGTAATATAAAAATAACCACTTTTTACTAAATGTATATGTATGTAATAATACATATTGGTATATTGTGCCGTGTAACATAATATATAAGTATACACGACACAATATACCAAAATAACATTTTTTACAATCTTTGCCTCTGTCTGTTTGTTCCGGCTAATCTTAGGAACGACTGAACCGATTTTGACGGGACTTGCACTGGCAGATAGCTAATGTAATAAGGAATAACTTAAGCTACTTTTATTTAAGAATTCCACGCCGACGGAGTCGCGGCCACAACTAGTTGTTCACTCATAATTCACTCGTAAAGACATGCAAAATTTTGCGCATTACAAGTAAATATGGATATTAATTTTATTCATCGCACTAATTAATGAAATAAGCAAAAAAAGGTTCAATACAAGACATGCAAATAAAACGAAACGAAATATCTTTTTAACATTGTTAAACAACATGTTAACTATACATCGTGTATATTACATTTAACGCTACTCACTACGAATTTGTTTCACTACTGTTCGAATTCTACAAATGGACGAAAAAGAAAAAGTAGTTGAAAGGAGGAAAAAATAAAAAAGTGCGTTAGATGTACAACAAACAGAGCAAGTCTGCACGGAGCTTCTGACGCGAGCGGCGCCGCGCAAAAAAACAAGTGTCTGCCGTAATGTGTGGGTAATTGAATTCGCTACTCGCCACATGATACATCTAGATGCATGCATAGCTAGCCACAAGCTACATCTAGATGCATAGCTACATGCCACATCTAGCCGCATAGCTACACGCCACATCGCTTCATCCTTCATCGCGATGCTATGTAGGAACGCACGGCAGTTTCACACATTTCGCTGCAAATTTTTATGTCCTATAGTTAGCTAAGCACACCATTCACAGTTCTGGCACCAAGAGTATTTATTCATCACACTGTATAAAACGAATTTATGGAAATAGCCGATTTGACCATTTGGTTTGGAAATTTCTATTTGGTTTAGGTGTGGCTTCTTGTATTGCGTGTGTCCATTTGTCTGTTAGTTACCATAATAATGTCTTCCAAATCATATGTGAGATTATAATTTATAATACATTGTGTTCTTCATCGACGCTTACACTGTACTTCACTTCCTTGTACTCATTGTCCCACTTACTTGTCCCACTTACTTGTACTTCATTAGCTTAAATCTTAATTTGTATAATTAGCAGTTTTACCTATTTGGCATAAAAATATATCCCAGATTCCGCTAATAGACTCCCTGTAATTTCAAATTAAAAAAGATCTTTGCGATACTAGGAAGCCGTCGTGTTTCCGAGTCGTCTGATATCTTGGTAGGCAGCTAATTGCCATTACTACGGGCTAATTAAGCCATTATTATTTAGACCAGTGAGGCTAATGTGCCGTGTAATAGCAATACTTCGCTGTTATACTGCTTGAAAGCTTGAAAACACACGACAATTTTATATTACGTGCTGCATATTAAAAATAAATGACGTAAAAACGTTTACCTACATCTCATTTCACATTTTAATCTTCAAAGTTCCGGCCCAAATTTTAGTATATTTTTTATTATTTTCGATACTATACCAAACTCACGCTTATCACTTGCGCTACCCAGAGTGCGGCGCCGGGCTCGGCGACTCATCGGTCAACTGCGCCCCGGGGAGCGGGACAGACATATCACCCTCTCCCCTCTCTACTCTCCGCCTGTTTAGATACTTTATTTGTTCATCGGATTCCAATATCGCCTCTGTCTTAAAGAAGTCTTAAACCTACAAATTATTGTCTCTTCGGCTGAGTTGCTCAACACAAACTTACTGTACCTAACTAGCTACAGGTACCTAGTAAAGTTGTAAAGATACAGTAATATTTACTTCAATATTTTTACTATTTTTATTTATAATAATAATTTACAATCCTTTTTAAAGCCTTCCTAGTCCACTAGTATACATGGCCTCCCCAAATCGACGCCACTCCGCCCAGTTCTAGACCCTTTGAATCCAACGCGACAAGTCGTCAATCTACCTGGTCGGAGGCGTATCTTTCGTATGTTACTATTTATGAGAACTAGGAGTCCCGATTACATTATCTCCTCTGTAACCAAAACTTGGCGAAATACAAGGCTTAATTAGCTATGATCACATTAAAATTAGACCAAACAAACATTCACAAGCGATATGTCTAATCACCGACGGTTTTGGGAGCTGATAGATACCTTGTGAATTCTATCAGCACTAATGAAACTTAACAATGCTTTTGTATTCCTGCGATCAAGATAAGATAAACCGCTTATCTACGAGGCTTTTCGATATTGGACGGTAAGTACTTAATATGAAAAACGCGGCGACTGTGTTGATTTTGGAGATTTTGATAAGATAGTTTTCGAACTAAAAGGTTTTATAACCAAATTATGTACACATAATACGTAAATATCGATCTAAATATTATACCTATTTGATGTGATTGAGATTGAGTTCATAACAAATTTCATCGAAATCAATTCAGCCGTTGCGTAAAAAAGTAGGTAACAATCATCCATCCATGCAAGCTCACAAACTTTCACATTTATAATTCAAATTCAAAAGCTTTTATTCATTATTAGGTACAATTTTTGCACACTTAATGAACGTCATACATTTATAATTATAATACAAGTATAATAGTAGTAGGATACCTACTCAAACAGTACTAACAGTACTTCGGTCCTGCTACAGGTCAGATACACAGGCTGCAATTACCACCTTACATAAAATCGACTCCTCAAAAAAATCGAAAGCTTTCGATTCTGTCTCGATTAAAATTCCAGCCATCGTAATTAGGTCCCTTGAAGTCGCCGAAACGAGTACGTAATTAGATTTTCCGATAGCAATTGCTATGTTTGGGCATATTCCGAGACATGTGCGGCCCACCTGCTGGGGTTTGACACACTGCTCTGAAGGCCAACCACATCCACTCCTAATTGTCTGGTAATTAATATCTTATGTTATCGGTTTGGACGATCGGTAACAATCTTGTCAAGCTGATACGGTCTATTGGGATCATTAATTAATAGGCGCTGTTTTGATTTCGAATTTAAAGGTAAAGGTGAATCGCTTTAAATGCATTGATTCCAAACTATCTAAGCAGCGAAATGAACTAGGCATATTCACCAGGATATTGCTTAGGTAGGCCGTTTAAATCTTTTATTTCTCTGTTTTCTATTTACAGCAACAAAAAGACCTTCGACTTTCATTTTCATTTTCCCCATGTGAAGGTCGCTGGTGTCTTCCTAATCCTATGAGGACCGACCTTGACATAACTGACTAATTTGTTTACCGAGAGAAGCCCTACTTCATTTGAGATTATCCATAGTCACAAATTAGTGGCAATTACGCTAACATTCTGAATGAGGCGAAGCGAAATAATTTGAATGTAGAGTGAATTAACGGCGGCTCTGACGCTTGATTTAATGTGTACGCAGACATACTTTTAATACAAAAAGTTATTTTTCTAGAACGTGAATTTAAAGTAATCAGATAGTGCGGGATGATAGGAATATTTCAATTTCCGTCGCAGACAGACGATTCAGTCGCTGGAGGCAGCGGCCAGCGACTATCGCTTCAGGATCGCGCATAATATAACGCAAGCAATTGTATTGAGATTTGCATGAAATTTGCACCGAACACACGTAGCGCGTACGTAGCTCCTAATCTAATAATCTACATCCGCCATTTAATAATACGCTGTATATATTAAAGTTTATGTATGGGTACTCTATGGGGACAAATATGGTAAAAAGTCGTATTGTTATAAGGTTAGCATTATCAGTTAGGTAGGTATAGTTGGGTAGGTAGGTATAGTTGAGAAGTTAGTTAAAAGTTAGAATCATTAATTTTTTGTTTATTAAACTCTTTAGATGACAAGTCGAATTTGATAGTTACTAAGAAAATTGGTAAAATAATTTATAAGCGAATATTCGGTGGATTGCTAACTCGACACCTCATAGGTATACGAGTATATATTTCACCTGCTTCTAACATACTTAACAGATATTTACATTATTTTCACCTATAATATCAAACACTTGTAGCCCACCTAATAATCATTTCGGAGATCAAATCAGACTCATAATATAAGTAATCATGTAGGTACTTAGCGTATGTGTTTTAGATTCATTATATGCTGTATGGAATATAGAGTCAAAACGAAATTGAGAAACCTCCTCCTTTTTTGAAGTCGGTTAAAAACGTTTCATTTATAATTTTAAACCAAAGTGTATATTAAAGGATGATAAAGGATATGGATATAATATACTCATACGTGATCTAACCATCAAACTAGGAAACACGACTTAGATATTATCGAAACACGACTGACAGACGCATCCGTGGTGGTATGGTCTTATAATATTATTTTATTTTCGAATAATATTATATTGAATTCAACCTATAAGAGGATTCATTTTTCTTATCTTCTTGGTTGTTATTTTTAGGTTTCAACATAAATGAATTACCTAATCCCATCTTTGTAGATAAATATGAAAATATTACATTGACGTCAATTTCTACAGGTTTTCAACTGTAGTAAGCAGTTTCTTAATAAAAATTGACCACCAAATATAATGACAAAAAAAACAGATACTATGATGCTTTGCATTGATTAAATAACATTGAAAATAATCATAACAATAACAGGAAAAAACATTCGCAAACTAAATATTTTAATCGTTAAGAATTAGAATATTGAAAAGAATCGATAAACAATGTCTCGATAAATGCAAAATGGCGAACAATTTCAGTCGATAAAGCGGTAATCGATGTCAAGGGGAAGGAAGGGGCTGCTGTCAGCTATTTATCAGCCGACACCTGTACAATAAAATTGTATAATTCGAAGGGCAAACAAGGCAGGCCGGTTTAATAAAACCTGCTTTTGCATATTCATAAAAATACGGTTACACAATGGACCACCGTAATCGGATCAAAAACGGTTCGATAAACAAAGTACTGAATTAAACTTATTTGATGTTGAAAATTGGAATTTGTCGAGGGAGGTATCAACCTATCGTGGCCTAAAATATTAGATATATTTTTGATATCTTGCGTTTCGTTTGGGGTGGAGTGTGTTCCAGTGATTGAATGCGACTATTAGATACCTACGACTATTAGACCATAAGTCTGTGAATATCTTTGTTCTGTGCTGTGAGCATTAACAGTATGTCATCTGTCAGTCTGTCTGATATCTTCCCTTACTAATGACACACGGTAACTATACGAAAACGACACACGTGTTCATGCTCGGGGCACTGATGAGTAGCAACGCACCCACGTTCAATTATGTATCAAAAATGGGACACCTATAACTAGTCAAGCAACTTTTATTTTTAGGTCGCTTTTAGTTCGACCGGAACCGTGGGCCAGGCATAATTAAAAAAACGCTCTGGTCTCATTTGAGCAAGTCAAATTGAGCTCACTTTTACTTTTGTAGAGTTTCTGGTCATATAAAATTCTTCAGATTCCAGATAGGATTTCTATCCTATTTATTGAGTTTTGAACACTGACCTGCAGTGGACCACTGACCGCTGACCAGTTAACGTCAGGTAGCCTGCATGCTCGTTCACACATTGTTTAAATTACTACGTCGGGGTCAATGTCTATGTGAACATAAAACGCGCATTAACATGTGTTTTTCCCATACTGATGTGGGAATGATAGTTTACGAGGTATTAAAAGCAACAGATCCAATGATAGCCACGGTTTTACACTTGTTGGAGTTAATGTGAACGGTAACGAAAATTGTTGAGTCTCGACCAAAACTTTCATCAGCATTTTAAGAACCAATCTTACTTCCTTTTCCTACTAATATTATGAATGCGAAAGATTACGAGGATGAATGGATTATAGGATCTCGATATGGTCTTTGATATTTAAATTTGGTATAAAGTTTATAATCCGGATTGATATAACTTTTCTCTCTCTTAACGAAATTCGCGAAAATAGCGAGCCATAGCTAGTGGACAAATAAATAACGATAAAAAATAAATTGATAGTTTTGGTTAAGTATTAACTTTGATCTTAGTGTTAACAACTGATATAATCGCGAACTATTATTTTGATCTTATTGATCTTAACGGTAACATTCGAATCAAATTACACAAACAGTTTCAAAATTCCGAAAACACTGCACCAACTCTCAGAACTATTTACGTTGTTTGAGCCCACAAGTGATCGAAAACATTTAGCCCTTCTCATAAAGATCCTAAGGTCATTACTGAGCCTCAGAGCTTAAGTAAGCTTTATGACGGTAATGGACCATTATTTATTGCAAAACGATTGGATTACCGTAATAAAGGTAATTGCACACGATCCTAGCGATTGTGTAACGATAAACAACGCTCGAGTCTAAAGGTCGCCGTAACTAACGAATCGTTCTTAGTTTAATTGTAAATTCTTGTCCAATGCAACTAGTTAAGTATAGTTACATTCAATTTTGACTTTACGACAGAGTCATAGAGAAGATGGATGTCTTAGTCCACCAATCGTGCCAATGATGGTGGTTGGTAGACTACAAATTTAGACTATAAACATTATAGAGAACTCTCAAGCATGCCGGTTTCCTCACGACGTTTTTCTTTACCGTTACAGCAAGTGATATCTAATTTTGTAAAGCACACATTACGAGTACACCTACTTATGAAAAAGTCACTGAGATTCGACTCCGGATCCCTTGAATAAGGGCCGAATTCATAGCCATTTGCCAACACCGCTGTTATTGAAGTATTCGTTATTGGAAACAGTTCGCTCACCAAAATTACGGTTAGGTACTACATCTCATCCAAAAAAACTTCAAGTCTCGCAGTTTCTATCGCATTCGCAAAGCGACAGTCGTGATCGTGACTCGATAATGTAGCACGAAGTCGCGTGCACTCATTAGTTCAAAGTGAATTTCACTAGAAACTAAACACATACAAGTTACAAGATTACTATCCCAAGTTCTAACTACGCACAGCGTAGAAGAAATCTGTGGCGTGAGCATGAATACTATCGTCAATGTATTCGTATAATTAACGTGTGCCTTTAGTATAGGAAGATGTCAGACAGACTGACATATTATTATGACATACTAATGACTGACGTTTACCGTACGAATACTTTGAGGGCAGTGGTCATGCTCACGGCACTGTAGGTAATAGATAGTATACACCATAATTATGACAAAACAGAATAGTCTTATGCTGGTTACACATGAGGGCAGAACAGTGGGCAGAATAGTACGAGTAGGTACTTACTGCTATTGTTTAAACGCTCAGAACGTACAGAAGTACTCTCTTGACTGTTATCCAAGGCGTTCATACAGTAGCAGTACTACGCTGCCCACTGTACTGTCTCACTGTTCTGGTCTCGTGTGAAACCAGCATTAGGTAACTTCTACATCGGCTATAAGAGTAATTGTCTTATTTGTTGAAATCATCGTTTCTATAGGAGCTTAAGTTTGTCAAATGTATAAGCCATTGAAATTTAATGACGTAGATAACAAAGAACCAAAGCGAAAGTCGTCCGTTTAACATAATTAACTTCCAAACATTTGTTCGGTAAAGAGCATATTAGCCCGTCGGTGAGTCGGTCCAATCAGCTTGTTTAAATAACAGTTTAGAAATCGACAGCTCAGTACTACGTTCTAAATATTTACTTTACGATCGATGTGCAGTAACGCGGAGATAGCTGGCGTGTCCACCTCCCGGAGCCTGGAAGGGCACTGAGACTGAACCAAGAGCCGAAGGTCGCAGGTGTCGTTCCTGGGTTCAATGCGCATGCGCGGTACACACCCCCAGTACAAACGAAGTTTCAACACTGGTTAAAACAACGTTAGTGCATTTTCGACTCAACCACTTTTAAGTTAAGGTAGCGGTCTCTGTCTCTGAGTGATACACCATCGTCGCCCACCCCTTCGTTTATACGGCATGCAAAATTCAGATAACTAGCTGTTTGGTATTGAGATCGTGCGTCGAAATTATAGGCGTAACAACACCTCCGGTTATAGGAGATACGATCTACGGTTGTTATTGTGTTACGGCGTTTCGTTACGTGTTACGTAATGGAGCACTTTTGAGTGTTTTGATGGCTTGATTGCAACTAGTTGCTCATTATCTACAGGTAGCGCTGGAGGCACTTTTGTTAAGTCTTTTACGCTGTTACGTGACATGTCGTGATAAGCAGCTGGTAAATAAACTCGTAACAGCATAATATTATAATTCGTTTTAAGGGATTCGTTTGGGTATACATGTAGTATTAGGGCAACATCTCTATAACCCATTAATGACCCACTACAGGGTCGGGTCTCCTCTCACAATGAGAGGGATGTAGGCCATAGAC
>DWIY01001056.1:0-10874 GCA_018248615.1 Erynnis brizo brizo
ACAATAATGAATTGAATAAATGCTCTAGTTGTAGTTATTACTAGCTAATGGCTGTCAAGTCCCACGATCCTTGAAAACCTTGACATTTGAAAACCACATAAATTATATGCACAGTTGGAATTTAAATAATTAAGATATAAGTACATACCCAGTTACCTACATAAACCTGTTAAATTAAATCTTTGTACTTACAGATCTGTTGAATGTTACCACGCAGGTACATCGCACTCCGATAAGAGAAAAAATCAGACTGTATGCTAAAATGCCTTCGCCTTAATATTTAAAATAACTTGTCATAAAAGTCAAAGCCCTGACTGTCAGGCCTTTGATCCTTTAAAACTTGATTGCACTGTAGGTATACCTTCCTACATGTCATACCTACGTACAAACAACGTCTCAAAAACGTTATAAAAACTATTCTCATATGGTTAGAGATATACCTTCCAGATGTTCCTATTACTGTATGTATAAATTATTATTATACATTACCCAATATTAAAGATTTATACTTTGTTACTTATACTATAACCAAAGGGCAGGGTCATACAACATGCTAGCCTAGCCTAGTGGCTTAGAATTCGAATTGAGGGATCCGGGTTCGAATCCCAGTGGCACGCACCAATAACTTTTTCAACAAAAGTTATGCGCGCTATATCACCTGCTGTTACGGTGAAGGAAAACATCTTGAGGAAACCTGCATGCCTGAGAGTTCACAAAAAAAATGTTCGCAAAGGTATGTGAAGTCAACCCGCAGTGGTGAACCAAGGCCTACATCTCCCTCGTTGTGAGAGGAGACCCGACCCTGTAGTGGGTCATTAATGGGTTACTGACAATCTCAGATACTATTCTCAATCTTAATGAGCAGAAACGCATTACAATTTGAGGTTGTACCTACTTAGATCAAAATTATTTTTATCATCATGACAATTGAATTTTTCAAATCTTAACAAGCCAAACCTAAACCGCAACTTGATTTGTGGTATACCTACACATTTTTGTCAAGCCTCTCCATCAAAATGTCAAGATCCTTGGATTGAGTGTAGGTGTTGATCAAGGATCATAATCGATTGAGTCTGCTATGTCATCTTGAATAATATGTGGGATATTATCTTAAGGATACCTAAATATTAATTTAATCTAAAGGACATAAGCAAACTTGTCTCCCTTTTACAACGTAAACGATAACCTATATTTGCATTGGAATTTTTATAATTAAAAAACAAAAGAATAATGAGAATGAAGATAAAATACAATAGCAACAAGATTAAGTTATTAAATATGTTGTTAATTTATTAAAACGTACGGGCATGTTGCCTAACAAAAATGTAAGTAAGGCCTTAGGCCTTGAGAATTTTATTAGCAAAGCCTTCGTTATATTGTTGCTATGTACTCAGTCACTCCATTAAATAAATCTATAATTAAAAAATAACTTTTAATGAGAATATTTTTATTTTCTTTATATTTCTGTTATGTACATACTTGTGCAAACATAGTGACTGCCAAAACCTTCAAGTAGTAATCAGTAGTATTAATTTAATACCTATTGATATTCGTAAAATTCCTGTTCGATCAACATAAGTATCCAAAGAAATAGATATCCAATCAGTAACTTATATCATTCACAAGTACTCGTTCGAAATACAACACAAGTAAAAAATGGTGTTAGTCTTACGATACACACATCTCAATAACAATACCGTAATAATGACATAATGGTACAACGATATAAGTACATAAGTATTAGAGCAAAAAACTACACATTAGATATCTACTTAGCGTCTAATAAACGAAGTCATTCAAAGGCTTAATTCCAAACACTAGTTACAATATTCATTGTTTTAACAAAGGGCAGCAACAGTCACGTTTTTGTTACAAAACTCCTTGGAAGTAAATTCCAAGTTAACAAAACCAACCAGCCACAAACTTGACAATAACATCGTAGGTTTCTTTTGGTCATTCCAGTTTCAATGGAAAGAATACATGTTTGTTTTGAAGTGCCTGTTTTGGCTTTCAATACTTATACCTATCAGTAGGAATTACGTAAGCGCTGGCCTATTGGCATTGACCCATCCTTCTCATTATGAGAGGAATGGGTCACTGCAGTAGGTCACAAACGAGTTGAAGCTAGCTATTCAATATAATTTGATTAAATTGAGTTAAGCAATAAATATGATGTACCTAGATATTTTCCCATAAACCAATGCGGATTTTCCCAAGCCGATAGTTTTGAGCAACTTATTTCCGACTTAACTTGGAACATTGTTCGTACATCTATTGCGTTTATAAACAGTTATTTTTCATTGTACCATGTTTAGCAATGGACCGGCATGGGAACCGTTCGTTGGCACATCATTGAATGAAACAACTACATATTGATGTTTGTACTTAAATGATTTGAGCCACTGAATTCCGTCAAAAATGCGCATTGTAGCAGCGAATAGGCCAGACAGAACACGAAATACACTTCTGTTTTCTATGGGCCAGGCCCTATTTTGTGTAGAGACCAGTGTAAGTGGGAGGCAGGCAAAGAATTTTTCTGTCTCTTTCTTTGATTTACCACCACCTAAACCACCATCTTGTCAGATAGTATCCAGTGCCGTGAACATGAACACTATCGTCAAAGTATTCGTATAGTTAGTAGTGTCATTAGTATGCAAGCATTTCAGACAGACTGATATATGACATACTAATGACTAACGTTTACCGTACGTACGAATACTTTGAAGATAGTGTTCATGCTTGATTAGAATATAATACCGTCAGGAAATATTAGTATTCCATTTAATAATGTATTAAAAATATTCATCGCAACACTCAAGTGGGGATATAGCTCAGTGGTAGAGCATTCGACTGCAGATCGAGAGGTCCCCGGTTCAAACCCGGGTGTCCCCTAAATGACACAGGCAATTTTTTGGAAATTTGGTATTCAATAATAATAAATAAATTTTCTTTTTAATAATTTTTCTTTTGTATAGGTATATTATTTTTTGTGTTAAAAAAATCACAAGATTTTTTAATACAAATTAAATCCTACGTAAATAAAAGCTTCAACGATTAGAAAATTAAGAGGTCTATTCACTAAATTAAAATTCCACAACCCACGGTTGTATAAAATGATAATTTCCAATGGGTACCAAATATTTGCTTTATTTTTTATGGAAGAATGACAATTAAAAATCTTTTTATTTACTGTATTGCTACCTATCTGTTGTTGGGGTGGGTGTTCATGTGACCACTTATCATCAGGTGGCCTGCATGTCCATTTGTTACTTGTTCTTCTGTTCGTCGATGTTTTCTACTAAAAGAGATAGCCACTTTGCATACGGAAATGTCGGTCATGAGTTAGGTCGGTTGCTAAACTATGTCGTTCCAATGAGACTTATACCCAAATAGCTTTCCTATTTCAGTTATTTCGACACGAACCTTACGAATGCGGAGCAACAGGCTCGGTAATTCAATTTCGAAACGACTCCGGTACCTACTCATTAAGACAAATGTCTTTACGTCAAAGTAAGGACCTGCTAACGTAATGTTATTGGATAAGTTATGAAATTAGTACCTGGTTGGTTTTGCTCTGATTGGTCATTTTAATTTTGCAGTCAAATTTTTAAGGCAGTTTTTTAATTATTAAACAAACTAAGATAAAGTTCAAATATGATATTCATAAAGGAACCGTAAAACTATTTATAATAGAATAAAAAAAAAGAAAAGGTTCGTTATTCGACACGTACCTATATTATGTTCAATTTTTCTATTACTAGACTTTGCCCGCGGCTTCGTCCACGTGAAGTTTAAAAATTAGTCCAGAGAGGGATAAAAATTATCCATCCTCACAAACTTTCACAAGAGTTCACGTGCTTTACGCAGTGTAATTTTGCTATCTGAACCAGGATTTAAAAAAACGTAAACTTTGCTACACTTCCTTGCAAAGTCCTTGCTTTCACTATCAGTTTTGGAAATTATGCCATCTACTTAGAAAAACACTTTCTACCTAAAAGCATTTCACGTAATGACCTAAATCTTTATAGTCTCGGGTGAACCTGCAGTGCTCAGTGCAGTCGGCACCGGACGCAAGGAAGTCGTGTGGTCGTGGTGAATGCTGTGTCGCAAGTCGCAACATTGTCGCTGATAATGCCACGGCTAGCACATAGCTTAGTCAATAGACCAGGGCGTGGCCAAGCTGGGAATTAGATTAAGACTCTTTAAAGACACATCATAGGTTATTTATGTGACTCAATTCATTTTGTCCATATAGTTGTCTGATATAACCAACCGACAAACAAACACAACAAAATTTAAAGACAGGACTCTGTATGGAGATGTTCAAATTGAAACACGCACTTACATGAGACAAAGGGAGATCTCCTAATAGGATGAAATGTATAAAAAACTCATTCCAAAAGTTTATAGCTATACCAGAATAATAAGAAACCTTCAATGGCGGTACCTTCGCATTTACATTAGTATTTATTATCATTAGATACATTCGTGTTTATTATCATTAGTATTTTTCATTACTTAATAATGATTGTGACTGTTTCTTAGAAAGTGAAAACGATAAAACATTACAAACAGAATAAATATAGTATTGACTCTATTTCTAATTATAAAAACATTCATCTACTTTCATCTTGCAAAAATGTAATTGGACAATCACAGAATTTAATTTGATTTCATTTTGAGATACTGATCGGATAATGAATTTTTGTTTACTTTTGCCTAAATCGTTTATTGAAATGAGTAGGTAAAGCAAATTTTACTTTGAAGAATCGTTTAACATTTTAATTAGAGTTGACTGCTTGTTTTAGACTGATCCGAAGTTTCTAAATCATGAGCGCTCATAACAGCTATATAGAAATTAGTCAGGCTATCCTGTATTATATGCAAGAGATGAGTCGTAAACGTTAAAAAGAAAAGACCTGTTATAAAAAGGCTGTTTGCGTCTTTTTCGGCCAAATTTGGCGGCCAAGTTCCTTAATCATACATGTTTTAGGTGTTTTATTTCCCCGGTCAGCGTTGACATCAGTTGCGCCTATATCAGCTAAACCCTATATAGCCCTAATACCTATAGTTATACCCATTCTACTTTTATTTTTATGAAACTCCAATGGCGGATTAAGGATCAGACTTCTGTTTAATCGGATTTGCTGACTCTTGCCTTTGTCATTCGTTGATTGCGTCGTCATGCGTGGTCAGCATTTCTATGCAATGCTAGCTCATTACCCAGTCTATAAATGGAAACACTACAAATTACGCGACTACCCAACAGCAATACAGCAAATTGCCGTTCAATCTTCCACGTGCCCGCAACTTTTACTGCGGACCTGAGACCTGATAGACATAATTGCAAGCTAATCTCTAGCCTACCACTCTAATTAGAATACAGAGAGTACAACCATCACGAAACGTAAACGTGACCTGGCTTCAACCGAGAAATGTATCACTTTCAAATTATATAAAACACCCGGTAACTGGTTAGCTGGTCTCCCTGTTCCGTAATAGATATCGTGATAAAGAGTGTTATTGTTATAATGGACATTGTTATAATTTTAGGCGGTATTGATAACGGTGTTACGTCATTGAAGCACCTTTAAAATTGTAATTCATGTTTTTTTTTCATAATTTTCAATGATTCGAAAAAGGTTATTTCAAAACGATATTTTTATTATTGTTAAAGTTTTTATAGACAGAAAATTTTGTCTTAGATTCTTTAAAAATATAATAATATGATAAAAAAGTTCGTTAAGTACATCTCATTGCAACAACAATATATGTTTTTCCCTTTACTTATTGGGTTTGCGAATATGTATGTTTCTTTGCAAAATTATGTATATTTGTTGTACTTACATTAAATTTTCATTATCATTCAGAAATTTTGTTAAATTTTAGATATTATATTATATACTTATTTACCTTTTTATACAGATTTGACTATTAGCAAGTATTTAACTGAATTTTCCTCTTACGTTTACCAAGCTCAAAACAATAGCTCCCGTCATACTATTCAACAGTCAACATACATTCGTGAAAATTATATAACTTTTGCCACTACAAAACACTTGAACTTTATAGTATTCCTGGCTGCAAAGTTTAAATGTCGTAAGTGACAGTTACATCACTCGACCTACGACATATTGACCGACTGATCGGACGCGTCATGCCCATCTTTGATTACACGTTTTTGAATGTCAGCCATTCTGTAATTTCAATTAGCCATGCAATTATATGCTTTATTGAAACACAATAAGGAAGATTCACGCAAAATTTACCTTGCAGTGTGATCCTTAAGATCTTCGTCCACAGGTGTGGTCAAGACATAAATGTATGTCATGTTATATGGCATATGTGCTATTGGTAATGACGATCGCAATAAAGTAAAATAAATTGCTTAGGAGGTAATTTACTGTGGCAGCAAATTATGTTGTAAATCTTAATAATCTTGAATGATATTAATCAAAAATGTTGCTGACAATATTTTGTCCACTATAACTATGTGTGTCCTTAATGTAGAGTCTAGACAGTTCGTGACTACGTGATATCATATCTAATAATAATAAACCTATAATGTTAATTTTGTTAATTTGTTCATCTACCTAATCATTGGCTTAGCTACAAGCTCTATTACTTAGGTATAGTCACGTCATCTATTTTTAAGAGCATCATAAACTTTAATATAGAGGGAGAAAAGCTATTAATTATTTCAAGCTAGTTCTCTTGTACCCATAAATCAGTCTTAGCTAGACTTTAGAATAAAATAAGTAAAATTAGTGACCAATGGCTAAGTGATTTATTCTAGCACCCATTGTAGACTAGACATGAAAATACATTTAATTTACATTCTTTACAACAAAATGCAGCTAGAATATCGACAAATTGACAGATAGACGTTAATTAATAGATCAAAACAGATAAAGTATCGCGCTCGCTAGTTTCTGAACAAATGGTTAGTGTTCTAGTGGTTCTAACCTTGACTCAAAATATGGCAGAAATAAGTAAACTGGACACATGGGCACCATTGAAACCATTCTTATTTTAAAATTAACACATTTTTAGAGCGTAAAGCGTCCAGAAGTAGGAAAGTATTTGTGTTTCGTCGCAGGGAGATGTTTATTTAGGCTGTACATAAATACGAGTCATTAGAAGTAGCAAAATCCATATTGTATAGCTATGTGACTAATTCCGCTACTTGTCAAAAGATGGCGCCACAGGTTTCCTCAATCACGCTATCGAAGTTTCCTACCTCTGGATGACATATTCATCCATATGTCACGGATACGGATATACACGGATATCTCCTAATTGGAGTATGGCCGCTCCTCAGGCATGATCATCTACACTAGAGCGAATAAACGAGTGAGTATCCTCTCTCACTAATCACAAAAGTTGGGAAATTTAGGGTTGAGAATGTAAAACACACCATAACTATTAATAATGTATGACACTCCTCTGTGGCCTGCTGCGTAAGATAGTGAGAAATAAATTTAATTAAGACACGACATGATGATTTTTTAAATGATAAAGCAAGAAAGATGAAATACTCAGTTCCTAAACTTTACATCGGAGGCTCCAAGGTGACCTAGTCGTCCAAATAGGGCTTTCTTAATTAACTTCTCGCAATCAGGTTCCCAGCCGGTCAATGAATGTAGAATGTTGCATATACCAGCGGATCCAATTGGGTTCATTCATTAGTATACTACCAAATTAATGACACCGACAAAAACTAAAACTAATTCGTAGTTACGCGCATCTATAAAATTTTCGTTTCTGATGCAGAAAAATATTTCAAGATGCCTAAACAATCCCTAGGTAGGATAAAAAGGTTTTTTTAAATTATTGAACTTAATTAATCCTATTTAGCACTTTTATCATCAACCAGGGCTGGCTGCATAGAGAATGGCACTAGGCATTAAGTTTGGCGATGTACCTTTTTAATTATTTAAAGGGGAACATAGGGCGCTTTTGTAGCCTTAACGGTGATGCATGAAGTTTAAATAAATAAACAAAAAGTGTTGCAACTACACCTTTATTTAGAAATACCTACTCCTGGTTGTATTTTCCTTTCAAACTACGTTCTTGTCGTGACGAATATGCAGCCAGGTGTCTCACTTACACAACTGTAGCCGGTCTCGTGAGCGGTATCCTTTATAACCGACTTAGATTTATACCCTGAAGGTTGTTTAGCTATTCACTCTGTTCCATCATGTCACTCATCGTAAACTTCATATCTCGTGAACTGAATTGCATTGTTAGAATATGAGTTGTTTCTTGGATACGCAACAAATAAATCATACTGTTTTTACTAAATCTGTACTCTTAATCTGTAATCTTTTTATTAAATCTGTACTCTCTAGAAGATGATTTTTACGAAATGATTTATCGTCTGCATTTTACTTGATTATATCAAAATATAAGCGAAGAAGAATATTCAGAAAAAAAGAGATCAAATTCGTCACGGTTGAGGTTAATCTTATTTGGAATGAAATTATTATTGTTAACAAGATACTAAAGTACCAAAGATGAGAATTTAGTTGTGTCGATGATAAGGAAAAGTTGTTATTACACAACCATCACTATCACATTGTACTGAAGACAGGCGCAAAGCCGGGAATTCGGGTCTCTATGACTGACAGTGACATTTAAAAAAGGTTAAAGGTATTTCCTGCTTTGAAGTGATTAATTTCACTTGTAAACGTGGTTTGCCTATTTCTTATTTATGATTAAACTTTAATTTGCATATTGTAGGTACTTTGGCCTGATTATTAAACGTTAAATGTCGGTTTACTTAACCTCATAGTTAGCAGAGTTGTAAAATTTAATTTTGTTATGAAATTATTTAAGGTCAAAGGCAGGTTAAAAGTTAGTCGTGAGAAATAATGCCATAAGCAATAAGGTTTTACTTTAGACCAAGGTACTGGAATTAATTCTAACATTAATCTAATATACTAATATCAGCTAGTTCTTTCAGTAAACTTTAGTTAAACTATTATTAATAAATATAACTACTAGCAAAGGACACTTTAATCAACTTTATTTCAGTTAACAATATCGTTTGCAAACAAACAAACAATATATTTTAAAAAATCGTGGTGACCTAAATATTATTTGAAGTAGGTAGATGAAGACCGGCTCCTTAAAAACTCAGATATTATCATCATCATCATACATTACAGTTGGACAAAAGCCTTAGAAACACAAGGAATGCTAACCACTAAGCCCTTTATTCTACTGGTACCTACCTATTATAATCCAGTTACTTAATTTTTGCGTCTACCTAATACCTGTAACGATACTATAATACTATCGTAACAATTAACATACGAGGAAATAAAACTGTTATTTCTTATCAAATTTGAATTCATTATGCACCTAATTAGCATCACGCTTTCTCAATGTAATGTTGATGCAGTTTTGCAGCCAAGTATAGATCCACGACAAATTAACTGCAATATAAATTGAGCAGATTTTGCCTTATATCTTCATAATATATTGTGACCTTTCCTCGTCTGATAAAAGGTTACTGACCCCAGCTTCTAATTAACTAATTCGTTGCTTTAGATGTCCAGCAATTCACTCGAAGACCACCAAAGGGTTTTGAGTATTACCTGCAAAGAAAAAAAAGAAAATTAGTGACTGAATCATTACAAATGTAATATCAAAGTAAGTACTATTTGTTGGAAAGTAGCTTTTGTACTGTTACGTCATGTTTATGTACAGTTTGTACATATGTACGTATATATAAACAAATAAAGCCGAACCAAGCTAAATGTTACCAACCTAAAAGTGCCCGGTACTATTATATATTCTACAACAAAGAATATTTTCTATTATTTTACAACAAAACAAAGAATTCACGAAGAATGTACCAAAAATATGAAAGCCACTGGGTCACCGGTCAAGTAGCAAAAGCTCTTGGCACACATACCCAAAAAGAGAACAATAAGGTAAGCGAGCACACGTCCCACTAGTGATGGACGATACATTTATAATCGATAATGTCGATAATTTCCGCCATAAAATACAGATATTTTTTATCAGTATCGAACTATCGAGCCTGTCATTACTATTGACACGCTACCATCGTATCTACTATCTATCATCTACTATAGTATCATCGGATTCGACTAGCTATGATATAGTGATCATAATTAATATACGCAGATAATTGCTTAGTAACCTGAATATGTTAAGGTTTCCTTTTTTGCTTATCGGAGTATTTTTTTATTACAAAATAAATATTTCCTATCTGTTAAAACCTTAGGTACAATTTTTGTAAATAATAATTTTCCACAGAATTTCAATTTAAACCCTACCTTGATTATCGATATTTTCAAGCCTTCAATACAAATATCGATATCTTGCAGCCCTACGTCCGACAAATCGTTGCATCAGTAACATCGGAACGGAACACCAACTGTTACGTCAACCACGTAATCCGGAACGGGAGTGCGTATTTTACACGCACGCACGTAGTTGCAATTTGTTTTTTTATCGAAGAACTCGAATGTGTAAAGATTTTAAGTGCCGCAGGCCACGAAAACCTACACAACACTTCGATACAATCGAATGACTACTTTCTTCCTTCTCCTTTCAGCCCTTTGTAGTACACAGGCTGCACTAATGTCAAACTGAACAGAGGTAGAGTCGCCGAGCTCTACCCGCTGTAGTGTTTTAAAATTCATACGTCAATTGAGGCGACCATTTTAGTCCTCGTATTCAGATAGAACTTCTATTAAGTTTGAGATAGAACACAGGCGTTTGTAGGTTGCACTGGAACTCACTTAACATCATGTCTGTTAGTTATCTCTTATATATAAAATTCTCATGTCACAGTTTTAGTTACCATACTCCTCCGAAACGGCTTGACCGATTTTTAT
>DWIY01001057.1:0-10871 GCA_018248615.1 Erynnis brizo brizo
GGGGGAGTTGATTTTTTTTCTTACCGTAGCAATATGGGTATCAAATGAAAGCTAGTAAAAAGACCAGTTCAGAAATAATTATATATATCACATTATGTTTATATTGCCGTTTTACTAAAAAATTAAAAATAAAAAAATTATTAAAAGTTTTAGTTTTCTTTCGTAATTTTTAGTTTTCTTGTTCTTCACGCAGTCGGGTTTTTTTTTCTTTTAATTTTTATTTTATTTTATTGTGTATGAGTAGCAAACGGGCATACAAGCCACCTGATGGTAAGTGGTCACTGCAACCCCTGGACAACTACCTCAAATAGAACATCCTATTTGAGGTCGTTATATTCTGAAGAAGACAGCGGGAAACCGTTGGATTCAAAAAGACCCAGCGGAGTGGCGTCGACTAGGGGAAGCTTATATTCAACAGTGTGCTATGGAGGGCTGAAACGGAAGGAAGGATCTGGGGTTAAAGGTAGGACGTGTGTGTATTGTGCTACTCATGAGTACTAAGATGATCGCCTCAAATAGAGTAACTTACTAAGTAGATACTTATATCTACGGCGACCACGCCTCTCCAATCGGAACACAAAAATGATGAAGAATGAAGAACGTGCTGCTTCAGAGCATGCTGGTTTAGAGTGTGGCGGTAACGTACCATCCTGGGACAGCTACGATGACCCTAAAAAACTAGCTAACCCACCGTGTAAATGAATACGGATCAACACTAACATTCATTACATGATGTTTCGAAAGTTGTAGGTACCTACTGTTTCACACACACACACAAACTCACTGCCATTCTCACTCACACGCATTTAATTTTATTGAATTTTAAAATTGTCACATATTGGAAGAGTATGTAAGAATAATTGGAAGAGCAGTGTCTTCTCACACAGGCACAATGTGCTTCAAAGAAGGTACTGCGCCACTGTCTATTGTAAAGATGTTATTTGTTTACGAAATATAGATTATTTGTATTTGCAAGCTGTCATTTGGAACACTTACTTCATGCCATCGATGGCGTGCTCCGAGAGCCAGTGGAGGTGGAACTGCAGGAAGCTGTAGTTGCCACGCAGCGGGCCGCCAGACACCACGGGCATCGGGATGTCTTCCACTATCGTCCATTTTACTGTTCAACAAACACAAACGGTTTGTATGGGAGCTTGTAGCACTGGGTTTTGTCTTTACACTTTTAAAAGGAGTTTAGACCACCGAAGATACAACTTAGGGACAAGGTCCCCTATTATTACTAGACTACAAGCCCATGAACAAAAAATACCTGTGAAATGAACCAACGTGAATAACGCTTAGAAGGCTGTTACCGGTATGCTATCTATCGATTATTATCTACTTACCTTGGTTGTGTTATATCACGGGAGTGACAAATAATAAGGTTTCCTACTCCGGTACCGGCCCGAGAAATGCGTACTCTTCTATTATCATTGTTTTCATAGAAGTAATTAGGGCTGATCGCATAGTAATTGATATAACCAGGCTCCACGTAGTCATCGAACTGCCTGGTCCCTGAGGTATTTTCAGGCTCGTATGTCGAACCACAATTGGAATTAACAATTCTTCTTCCAGCTGTATGTAAAAGGATAAGTATAGGTATATTTTAATATCGTCAATTTAATATTCTAAATTGCAATAAATTTCAAATGGACTATGTAGCGGTTTCAGCTCTGCTACGTGTTTTGAAGGCTGAGGGTTGCTTGAATGATGTAAGCGACACCAGAAATTATTTTCAAGTTGTATATTGCGAATTTTACAATCAAAAATGGAAATTTGAAATTATAAGCGAATATATTATGCGTATTGTGCGTGCGATGCAGAATGGTAGTGATCAGAAGAATTTAAAAGAAGACGTTGATGCGTAGCTCAACGGTGAGTGGCTCAGTGGTCGTCGACCACTGGTCGACGGTATGCGTGGGCGTCCAATCACTGCAGCACCAGTAGCTTTTAAGGCGATGTCTGAACAAACTAAAACTCTATTTATACTATTGACTAATGAGTTTTGGCTCAATAAAAAATGTATACAAAAATATGCAAATGTGGTAATCATTTGTGCATCCAAGATGGACTTTGTCCAAAAAATAACATGAAACTTGGCCAGAAAACTTGTTTAAAATGTTTATAAAAACGTAGCTTCATATTTTTTTCTGAGCTTACCTTGTAGGATACGATCGAGGACTGGTGCCATGGGTATTTCAACGTTTGTACCCTCAGAGTTCAATGTTACGACCTTAATGTCGTTATGCATATCGCGGACCAAGTTCCACAGGTTATCGAATTGATTGGTGGCAGTGGCAAAAACAATTCTCAGATCTGAAAGGAAATTACAATTATATTATAAACATTTGTCCTGAATTTTTGTCAATAATATTAAACGAATATAATTTGCAAGATAAGATACTGACAGCAAGTTAAATGATAAAAGAAATCAATCAATAAATCAAACAAGTGGCAAAATGTGTAAGATATACTTATTTTGAAAATTTGGCGAGCCGAAAGCTCATATTTGTTGTTAAATTTTATGTGTACCGTAAGCAGAGATACCTAATTGTATTTCTATAAGAACACAATATTCTTTATACTCTTTGAATTAACCTAAATATATTTTAGGTAGGTACTTACCAGGTACGGTCTCGTTAAGAATCCTTGCTTGTTCCCAAATGTTTTGGTTATTTTGTACTGGGCTATTAAGAAGGAATAGAAGCGCAGTGCCATTACCACCGACATAGTTGGTAGCTTTTTCGTGATTCAGCTGGTTGTGCATCATTATCCGAATGTTTGTTAAAGTAGATTCCAGATTTACACCAGCAAGCACTGGAATAGTTTTTAAGAAACATTATCAAAATATATCGCACCTAGCAGGTAAGAAATCATTAGTAGTTTTGAAGATCATCATAGCTGTTCACTAATTATACGCAGTTATAGTGTGGAGACCAATTAAAAAGTCCATGGATTTGATCACCCTATTAAGATTAAATACACTTTATATTTTGCACTTACTGGATTGATGTCTCGCTTGAGTATATTCACTGTGGAAATCTGCTAGTGAAAAGGTCGTATTAATAACAACACTGCCATCCAAAGCGCTTAGTAATGTAACGCTTGATCCAAATTTGCCGACTTCGATGTTATCCAAGAGGAAAGAGATTGCTGGATATACAGTCTGATATTGCCATGTAGAATCCAGCACAATGTATAGGTTTGTTTTCACGCGGTGGTCGTGTATCGTTGCATCAGTAGTGATACAGTTCAGATCATTCAAATTGTTTGCTGCAATAAGCAAATATATTTTAATTAGTAAGTATCTTTATTGCCTCGCATAATCCCATTGAAGTGTGGAACATTAGTGTCAGAGAGAGTTAAGCAACGTCGAAGGTTGTCAGCTCAGTAGCTACAGATGTTCGTGCTTCTTTCTTGTCTGAGTACGAATAAAATTTTGCAGTAATTTTAATTAGTTTGCTTTGATTAGAAATGTGCTCTATTCCTCCTGTCTATATTTGTGGGGGAAATAATTTGCAGTGGAAACGGTAAGTTTTATATTGCGAAAACAAATTAATACACCTTACTTGTGTAAGTTTGGAAATTGGTGACAGCATTCCTAACCAAATCTTCGAGTCCTCCAGTAATAGTCCCCCTTAGGGGCATGTTAGTGTCTAAAGCTGCAGCGAAGGCGTATGTCTCTGTGATGAGATTCGCACTTACTACATATTGTTGCATGAGTTCCCGACGGTTGCACGCTCTTAATGCAGGATTATATACCCCATTCTGAAAGGAAACCAATTCAATGAAAATTAGTTCCACTATATATTCGATTTCGAAGATTCTAATAAGACATTAGTCACCTTTGGCGAGTAATACATATCCAGAAGTTGGGACAGCTTTAGCGTATTGAAAGTCGAAAGAACAGAAGATAAGGATGTTCCTAGAACAAATCCATCGACTCCACCGCGTATCTCAGGGTCTGTCATTTCAAGGTTTACTCGACTATGCAACATGAAAAATCTGGGCGCTTGAGTGGAGTTCCAATTTCCAGCAGTACCTATGGAAACAGACGTAGTTCCTCTCTCCGTGCCCTGAATAAGCACAGCTTCCGCCAAATCACCTAAAAGAAATGTATAGTGAATGTTAAAGTGGTGCGACAAAATTAATATAAAACACGATACTATTGCGGGTTCCTAATAAAGTCTTTATGAAAATAATATGTGCATACCTGATAAAGTAGCAGGGAAAATAGAAGTGACTGTTTGCTGCACGTTAGGATAATTCAGTGCTGAACCTTTAGTTAGCTCTAAGATAGGCACTTGTTGAGATTCTGCTCCTGCTGCGATTCCTGCAATGAGGTTTCCAGCTGAAACTGCTCCCCATTTAGTATAAACCACACCGCCCAACAGTGGACATGTGCTTTCTCCCAGTACCTGGCGTTCTGATTGGAATCCTTGAATGTTGGTAAATTCAACATCATCGTTTGGGTTCAATTGCCTTATTTGGCCATTCTTGCCTGTTGGTTTCCTATAAGAAGATAATTTGTGAGATTTCAGTGTTTAGGAATGAGATTGATTAAAGTTTGACGCAAGCTGATGAAATAGGTAAGTTGAACTTACATTTGAGACAAATCCAAAAGTTCAACATCATCCTTCATGAAACGTCTTGGAATATTTCTAGCGGTTCTAAGAGCTCGGTATTGTGCAAGCTGACTGCACTGGTTTTCATTTCCTCGTACACGGGCGTCAACAGTTGTTGATAGCATATGATGAACAGCACACTGAAAGAATTGTAAATTCCTTACATTAATAAGAATATTACGCTTATAATACGCTTTAATTAATCACATAACTACAATATTATGATGTATCTTGTATTTTTTTGTTGTGCATCCGCCCAATTCCTAATGTCTTTGAGTAGAACAAAATTCAAATTACCTTCAAAACAGAATTGACTGTATTATTTGGCAAAACTTGCAGGTTTCCAGGAATGATTCTTGCCAACAAGAGCCTGTGTCTATGGAACGAATGGAACGTCGGTGCGAAAGGAAGGACGTTCGATGAGACGGGAAGGTTAATTCCTGTTTGATGGAATTCTATGCCATCTTGTCTGAACCTGTGAATTTTTGCAATCGATTAGTAGATGCTTGCATAGAGTTAAAATTAAAAATAAAGAAATGTAAAAATAACCTTTTATGGTATACGATACGTTATGGAAATATTACTTAAAGGCAATAAAGTTGAATGACATATCAAGCTTATGCACATAAGCAACACAAGTAAATACAGCCCCGTAACTAAGGGGGGTATGAACGTAGCTTTACTGATAATTAAGCTTCTCAGGCTTAACAGATCTAATGTTCCTGCGGTGACGAAGGCCCTTACAGGTCATTGCAAGCTTGCGAAGCATATGACCAATATGGGCCTACGCACCTCAGATATAATGTAGATTCTGCAAGGAGAAGGAAACGTCCTTGCATTTATTACTCTAGTGCACAGCACTTATGCACAAAAGGAGTATTCATCTAGGCAAACATGTGCTACACACTGATGAAGCCAAAGAGCTGCCCATCAATAAAATCCTAACCTTCCTCAAGGCAACAGGTTTAGATGGGGAGCTCTAAATACTTAAGGGGTACTTGTACCTAAAGGCTTAAGGGCTAGGCACAACCGGTGCCCTGTGAGCTGAAGTGCTCAGGGCACCTATGCGCCCAAACCCATCACTACTAATAAAAAAAAATCTATAGCCCTGAAAATGAAAATGAACACATGAAATGGCTTACGTATGTAACAGCATGACTGCAAGTTGTCTCAGGTCCACATTGACGTTAGGATGGTCTTCGATCTTTTGAATAATGTCGATAAGGACGGACATCGTTAAAGGAGGTAGATTATTCCTGTCCATCAGGGTGGCATTTGTGTAGCACTCCCGTAGGTCTGGGGCCACACTTGACTGGGCTGTAAGCTGGCCGTCCGCATAGCCAGCGGCTCCCATCACCAGTATCAACAACCAATACATGTTGAAAATCTGAAACAAGAAATTCGCCTCGTTTCTGTTCTTTAAACATTTACAGCCGTACTCAGAGACATTCATTAACGTTAATGGTCCCTTAAGTAATTATAGACGTTTCTGAGTGCGGCGGTTAAGTAGTGTCCCTAAAAGTTTAGCTGCTGTCATATTTTGTCCCATTGCTGGGTACGGGTTATTCCGCACATATTTTATGTAATTCTTGGATTTAATCTCACCACGCTATTTCAAATTCCTTATAATATTGATTGTTTTGAAGAATTAATATAAAAATATTATATTATTTTAATAACCTGATACTATTAGGTATTTAATGAGGCGCATCTAACAAAAGTAGGTATGCCATATTTGTTATTCAACCCATAAAAATAAAGTATGGATACATTAGGTACATACTCGTCCAGAAGAAACAATGGAAAATAATAAAAAGTACAATATTTGAAGCTCAATCGCTGGAAGCGTTTTCTTTTACAGAGAAATAACACTGATAACTTCGATAACAGATATCAGTGACGATACCGAAATGGTATTTAGTGACTTAGTGAGTAACAATGCGTCGTTTACATACAAAAATAAAACTAAATAAAACTACTTACATGCATTATCATTATTATCAGTCATTGTAGGGAGCGGCCGAAGAATATTTCATGCTGATTAATAATTATAATATTGTAGGTTAAGTGATTGATTGGAAAAGGCAAGGAGACCATTCTTTATGAAATATGTAGTAATAGGTACGCTGACTCAGTTTTGTGTTCAAGCTGTGTTAAACACAGCGGAAGCAAGTCTTAAACCAGCGCCTTTGAAATTATGATGGATAGTAATGGATACCCTTTTACATAAACTTCATGTAAAACTTTGTTCTGGCCATTTCTATTCCCTTGCGAGGTGCTGGGTGCCTGCCTAGGCACCGACCGAAGCACCACCCAAGTAGGTACTTATTACGTTACGTTTTATGGACCTGCTACGTTAACTAAGTAATGTATTCTGGTATATCTGGTACGTAAACTAATGTGTTCTGGTCCCAAAATACCGTATCTTTTTATTATTAAAGAAACGTAACAAAGATTTTAGTTTTAATGTGGACTTTGAAAATTCAGATTACACGCATCTATCTTGATATCTATCTTGATAGATGCGTGTAAGAAGTGAAAAGACTTGTCTTTTCACTTAAATATACGAAGATACTGTTTATGGTTTTGGCTATAATTATGTACCTACCTACATATTATGATTATGGTTGCTAGCATAGCAATTACTTTCTGATTGTTTGTAGAAACACAAAACACAGCCCGTGTTGCCAAGCCGTCAAATGGCCTTCTACACTTTGATGAGATATACACTTTTACACCATAAAATTGTGTTATTAACCTTATTAATATTTCTCAATTGATAGTCAGGTTCACGCATCAAAAAGAACTAAAAAATATGAGTCTCGGCTTACACAATACTGTATAACTGATTTTTAAGTTCAAGTTTAAGTCGTGAAGTAATTTCATACTTTAAGCATAACGATAAGAACCTCTTCAATGGTGCTTTTGGCAAGCTATTAGTGAGTGCTGCAGTGCTCCACTTGAGTGCTATAACTCTTGGCGGAGTCCTCCTGTTCCTCATCTCCGATAGGGAGACCAACCTATGATTTGCCATAACTGGCCGTCGCGAGCGATAATGGAGAGAGGCAGTACCTAAATAATGGCGTAGTATCGAAGATATTCACTCTCATGGACCAGTCACCAGGACATTAGTCATGTGTACACCTACAAACGTTATTAAGTATAATCTTTCATAATATGTAAAATACGAAGACATAAAATTATACCTAATCTAACATTCTGAGTTCTTCGTGTGGTTCTTCGTTACAGTAATCATGCAATTGAATTGGCATAAATCCTTATCAAGTACCTATACCACGATGACCTCTTTATGAAAGAGCACACATAGATATTACTTATTTATCTGAGTCATCTATTTAATTGGCGGCTTATTGAAGTTCTTAATAAATCACGTGTAAGTAGGGTATAATACCTATTACTATCAGTATTCAGTACCTAATAGCTAAGAAATGTTATGTACTCAATTAGGTACCTATGTGAAAATGTGATAAAATGATCATACGTAACTCTACCTAATGCAAGTACCTAAATATTTAGCGTACAATTTTGTAATAGCTTACAAAATATCTCATTACCTACCTTTTTATATGGTTTGAATTGATATCCTTGAATTCGTTTCAGTTATATTTTCACAAAGCACAAGGAACTGAAAACATTCACGTAATTACAATCCTACATGTCCGCACTAAAACTTCCCCTTAATTTTATTCCAATTTGTAAAAAAAACAGTTTTTTCGAGTACAATAATTGCAATTCGGTCGCGCCCAACGTACACCTAGCTCAGACTTGTAAAATAAAGGGCACCAGCTATTCAAGATAAGATAATAAAAGCGGGTCTAGATAAATTCGTAACGGATGATAGCCATACGTTGTTCGTGTTGTTATCAGCTATATCTCCTTTTGCTGCCGATTACCGCGATACTGGTCTGATTGTGGCAATCCTCATTACATTATTCTTTGAATTTGAACAGGTCCTTGTTGACCGTTGTCCTATTGTCTAAAACTAAAATCACAGAGGTTTCAAAAGCACTTGCTAAGTCTGTTGGCAATTTAACTACACCAATAGATACATAATATAATAATATTATTATCCCATGAGCATGGCTAAATTATGATTAGGCTAAAAGAATATCGGATGGTCGGTCATTTACAATGTGAACTATTGTAAAGCTCCCTGTCAAGCTAAATGGAAATTAATTCTCTCTTATATGGCAAAACAACGTTTGCGGGGTCAGCTAGTAATATAAAATTTTAATTTTGACCTTTTTAATTGACTCGTCCAAAAATATCGACGAGGATGGGATTCGAACCCACGCGTGCAGAGCACATTGGATTAGCAGTCCAACGCCTTAACCACTCGGCCACCTCGTCTTATGACAGAAAGGTTCAATTTAAGCATTAAATTCTAGTAGTTTTTAATTTATGAACATAATTATTATAATAATTATTTTTATTATGTTTAGTAATTGTTTATTTTTAATAATACCATTTTTTAAATTATTTAATATTTACAAGAGACAAAAAAACATAACCTTACTTTAAAATATTTTAAAAATAATCAGCTGATAATTTATTTATATATTTATTTATTATTGAATAATTTGATTACATAAAATAATTATTATCATTTTTAAAACGGGTGAAAATCTCATAACTTATTCATAAAATTTTCACATTAAAGATTCTATTACTTACATACACTTAATAATTTAGAAATTGTTTTTTAAATCAATCAAATTACCGAATAAAATTTAATAATCGAAAAAATGCCAAATAACAGAGAATTTCAGAAATACATACTGATTACAGTGACATCTATGAGTGTAATATTGAACTACTCAT
The DNA here is from genome assembly GCA_018248615.1 of Erynnis brizo brizo. Lineage (NCBI taxonomy): Eukaryota > Metazoa > Arthropoda > Insecta > Lepidoptera > Hesperiidae > Erynnis > Erynnis brizo. The sequence continues at coordinate 9,468 of DWIY01001057.1, forward strand.
ACGTCCGACGCGGGTGGCATAACTTGTAGAGCTAGTGCTCCGCTAGATGGCAGCACAATTATAATTCAAGTAAAGACCGTCCGAAGTTTAAAAAAAAGTATAAAAAAAGTATAAATAAATTTGAATTGTTTGTGTATTCATTCATTTATGTACGTATATTATTTTATGCTATTGCGCACAATTTGAGGATTAATTAATGAATTCGAATTCGTATAGCTGCTGCTATTGTGACATAGCGAACGGTGAATAGCGTTTAATATTAGCGAATTCTAAATTAACGAAAAAAAGATAAATATTAAATAGAGTTGTAAATATTTTTTTCTAAACTCAACTAAATCCGTTTGATCAACTTAGTCAACAAAATTAATAAAGTTTGGTGGCTGGAAAACAGCTACTTACCTATTTCATGAAATATCTAATTAAGTACCTATATAATTAGGTAGGTACAAATTTCGTCTGAATGAATCATGGTAAGTATCTACAGACTTTAGTACAATTGGTTTGATTTCGTTAATGAAGCGGGATCCATCCAACCGTCCAGGGTCCTTCAGCGCAGTCTAGACGGCCTTCTCATTCAAACTGCTGCGCTATTACCTCTCCACATTGTTTAACTCTTGTGTGTGATGGAAGTTAAACAGATTAGTGTAAAACCGCAATCAGCATTCAGCAAAAACCGCATTCAGCAAGGTACATACAAGAGAATTCAAACAAGGATCTACCTATATATTTAAAAGAACATAGTCTTGAGCTGTTGATTTTTCAGGATAGAAACATATAAAAAGTTAAATTAAGTAACACAATAAACAAAATTAAAGTAAATGAATGAATACAAAAATCGCTTAAATTTTAGAAGAAATAAAAGTTCGCTTTGTAACAAAATGGTGTAAGCAGCGAGGGAAGGTCACAATGTACCTATGTAAGTTAACTAGTAAGTAGGTACGATAAGTTGCTCCTCCTCACGAAAGATCATCTTTCGATTTTGGGTGGTAGATTTAGTCAGATATATAGGTACAATATACATATTAAATAATTATAATATACGTGTAATATACTGAAAGAGCGTAGCGTAGTGCGTCACTACTCCGTAGCACGTCTCGCCACTACTTTACTCCGGCGAAAATTTATGGAAACAAAAGCATCATGGACGCTCGTTCATCGTGTCTGAACACACTTCACTACTTACCATTATTAAACACATAGGTCGTTTTTATAGCTGTTTAACCTCCTACCTAACTGCCATCACTCACAAGATAAAAGATACATTTATCCATACCTACTAATATTATAAATTCGAAAGTAACTCTGTCTGTCTGTCTGCTACGCTTTTACGCCTAAACCACTGAACCGATTTCAATGAAATTTGGCACAAACATAGATAATAAGTTGAGAAAGGACATAGGGTAC
>DWIY01001058.1:0-10871 GCA_018248615.1 Erynnis brizo brizo
AGCGATCATGGTATGAAATCATAAAGTAAGCATTAAACGTCACTGAATTAAGAACTTGTAGTAGCCCCCCAGGACATCAAATATGATCGATATTTAATTTTAAGGTTGCTTTTATTTTGGCGGGAACTGCTTGTTACATTATAACATAAGTACTATATTTTGCCTAATTCCTTTAAATTTAAAGACGCAAAAATGTTGAGCCCTATTTTACTTTTTCTGTAAAGTCGGTATCAATTTTTCTGTAGAAGTCTTTGGCGAATGGTATTCCAAGTATTTGCAAGCGTTTCAAAGTGTTGGCACAGAAAACGTGTTAAGTACAGAGCTCCGTGATTGCACTAGAAATTTCGTTGGAAATCTGAATGAATACATAGGATTCCGCAACCTTTTCATAGATTTGAATATCCGTCGGCAAGTATACGCGATTCGCGCCAAATAAAGCGGATTACATGTAGGGATGCGAAATGCGAACATCGGTAATGTAAACATGGATCCTACTTATTCGTATATCGATTTATTTGTATCGATACTTCCTATATTTATACTTACAGGTATTAGAACTTTTTACTTATTATGCTACTTACACTTATTAATGTTATCGACATTATAAAACTAATTTTTGCCCAGTTGTCGAAATTTGGCCAAAGACCATTAATTTACGTACGACTATAATTTTACGAGGTTTTATACCTAGATATTTTTTACCTTGATATATTTTTCAAAAAGTGAAGTATGTGGACAAAGGCAGAAGTTTAATCTAAAGAATTACTGAACCTTCATCGGTTTTTGTGGTATAATTTACATTTCTTGTGTTTTCTTTCTAAAACATCGATATATCGTTCGCATCCTTGAATACACAATGCGTTCGACGTACGTAAATACGAGTTCATGGCAACACTGAAAAATGTTCTCTATCACGTTTGCACGGATTTTGTTGTTTTGCATAGCGTTAGTGTGGAATGGCCTAAATCGGACACGCAACAAACACTTTTGAATGTGGTGTTTGGTATGCCATATTCATGTTCTATTACAAATTGTTCTTGGCTGACTTTTACATCACCTGGGACTCCAAATAGCTTGAAACTTCTGTAAAATATTAAATATCGCACTCATAGGGAATTGTGTGGATAAATTATAATTAATGCTGATCTTCTAAATATGGTGAATAATTTAAATGGCTACACTTTTCGTCTGTTAAATAAGTAACTTGTTGCAAATTCTAAAATAACTACTTAATAGAGTTGTATTTGAATACAGATTAGGTTTAGCAACTTAATATTAAGCTTTTACGTTAGTTTTGAACGAAACTTGCTATAGGCAAAATAAATACGTAAATGTTTGGAGGGATTTGATCCCTTTTCGATTTACTCGTCTATTTGGCTGTATTAAACATTTTGCTGATTCATCTTGTTTTACCCCGTACGATGTGCGATTAAGCTTCGTTCGATGATCGCTCAAAATATCGGTAAATAAATATGTGCTCTTACTTCGGAAATATATTGGGCATTTATATTTTTCATTGAGTAGTTATTTTCTGTTATGTATGTCTTAACTTTTTATTGGTTTTCTTTCTTCTTTCGTATTAAACGTGTAAAAATAGTAACATTTTGTCTCGATGGTGAAATGATTGTCTGTGAATGACCCACGGTATGCATTTGGTAACATTTTGGACAATCGTCAGGCATGCATGTTTTCCTTCACCGTTACATTAGGGGACATTTAATTTAATAAAACACTCATAAATTCGAAAAGTTACTGGTAGCGCTACCGGGATATGAACCTCTCTCTCGAGAAAGATGGGAATTCTTACTCAATTAAATGTGGTGAGGTACCGTTGAGTTTAGATGCGACAATCTAAGAGCCCTTTTTCATTTAATTTCAATGTCATATTTTATTATAGGAGATATGTATCTAGGTATTTTTTTTGGTTCAGATTTGATATGTTTGTTAATAGCATTCATTGCTATTAACAAGATTTCTTGCACACTGTGCTCGCTAATTCTACACGAAAAAGAATAAAGCTAAAAAAAATTAACACGTTTAAAATATGCTGATATTAAAATTAAAAGTAAAACATATTTTGCAGTTACCTAAAAACCTCAATGCGCTTTCGAATCTCGCGGACAATGTTACAATTACCTTTTATTAGTTTAAACATTTCGCTGATAATCCTAATCTCGTGTATTTACCCTTTTTAATACAGTCGGGTACAGGTAACCGAAGGGTTAAGGTAACAGTAATTATAAATGTAAATTTCGGGTGCTGAGTAAGAGTTTATCTCATTAGATGATTTTCTGATTGTACGGCAGAATATACGAGTAACATACTAATGTGTGTTTAGAGTAAATTGGAGTAATAAATTGCGTTAATGTTATAATTATTGAAGTAGTAGGCTTCGGCACTGTTTATATTCCGCCCACAAGATTCATGCTGCGTTTTAGAGTAAAGTATAACAAAAAGCTCTTAGGATATTCAATATTGTAAGTGTATTACGAGTCCATTGACTTTCTACTAAAATATAAATTTATAAATCGCACAAAACATAATAAAGAGATTTGTGCATATCGGGATTCTAACACGGACCTCTTGAATAAGTGGCCAAATTCTTAGCCACTGAGTCATCTAGACTTTTTTATTATTTTTACTTTTGATTCTACCATTTACATATTATATTAGTGCCTTATTGTGTAAGTGAGTGCAGTACAATAGTGCGCGTGAGTATGTGTATGTGTGATTACATGTGCATGTTTCTGTGTGTGAGTAAGATAATGAAGACGTGAAAAAGGTACGAGTAACAGTCACAAAAATGTAAAACACTCCTTTGAGGAGACGTCTTGTGTCCTTTAAACAAGGACAGTTGTACATGTTCTGCCGATGCGGAGAAAATAGGTCAGAGGCGACGCTCGCGGAGAATAGCAATATCTTTGTTTACAAGGAAGGGCGATCATCATCCGACACAATGCACCAGCAGAACAATGTAAGAACACTCGCAATTATGATTTTGAATTAATTACCGTAAATCTCCGTCTTAGAGTGCACTCTATTATTAGAGTGTCTTTAGTTATAAGGTAATATTTTATACTTTTATTTAAAAATTCTTACATACTATTAAGGGTATGGGCGTGGTTGTATGGGTATTAAAGCTTCCTGAGGCTTTGGCTTTTACACCTTCCTATGATTTGTGTTTAAAATATATTTATTTAGTATGTATTTTTACGATTTATCGTCAGTAGGTATATGTTAGAGCTTTAAATAATATTTCAAAAAACACTGTTTTTAATCCAAAAACATGCAAGTAAGTACCTATACTTGCGTTCAAAAACATTACTCTGCTTTTGGCACAGACGCGTAATATACTTTATTTGTGGCGTTGCGTTTAAAATAAGAATAAGAATGCCAACGACCTCGTTCATGTCACTCAGTTCGATTTGCAAAGTAAAAATTTTGTATAAATGCAGGCAGGATGTTAACTATAACTTAACATCTATTTTTTGTATGAAACTCTTTTATTTTGAAGGGCCTACCTCCTATATAGCTAGCTCCGAAAGAAGCGAATTTAGTTTCACCCATCTGGCATAATATAATTGTCTAAAGGCTAAAATTTGCCAGAAATTGTGGGGCTAGCAAAATCTTTTATCCTTGATACAAAAAGGTCAACAGTGTCGGGTGTCAAAGTTGACTGTTTGATGTTTGTAATGGATCTTCCCTTTGCAAACATCATTTTGTTTTCTTGTAATTAGAAATGAAACTGAGATCTTTGGACTATTTTTTGTCATAGGCCCAAATGGTGCTCATGGTTGTCTTTTACAGAACCTTCTTAATTCAAACAATTATTCGTTTTTTTCAGGTAACCATCTTACTGAAGTCTTTGACAGCAGCAGCTCAATAAGTTGATGGATGAAGGAGCTAGTAGGTACCTATTGAAAAAAATTATGAAATGGTTAAGTAAGAAATAAAACATCTAATAAATATATAAACTGACAATTAAAGGTTTATATTTTATGCGCAGCTGTGATTAATATTAACGTGTTGTAATTTCCAATAACTGAATAAGTTATACGTTATTGAAAGCTATAGCAACTTGTAGTACCTACCTAAATTGCTTAGATTCTGAAAATTAATTTAATAGCTAAAGAAGGTACTAGGAAATTCTGACTTACAAAGCACAGTAAATATATTATGTCTCAAAGCGTTTTAATAGAAAATCGATTTGTACTCAGATAGAAGACAAAATTAAATGGTTTTGAAACTTTGTTTACAGCACAAGTTGTTTATTAATTCAAGACTAACGACTCGAGTTCAATGTTTGTAAGTTACAAAAACCTGTTTGCTGGATTTAAGTAAAAAAAACTGTAGATCTGAATATAAAATTATTCGCACAGTTAAATTGTATTCTGAAGTTCATGGACTTCTAGCTTTCTGTGTGATTTTACCACTTTTTTGCCTTAACTTTCTGAAATTGACGGCTGACCACGACAGCTCTTTTAAACAAGTTGGAATTCTTCAGTCGCAATGATATACATTTTTAAATTAACATTGCAAAGGCAAGGAAATTGGACCACGGACAAAGGATATCTATATAAAAAGATATCTGAACTAAAACAATAGATAGATAGATAGATAGATAGATATGGTTATTACACTCAGGTCTCTCGTGTCAGGATTGGGTTGATGTCGTTCTTTAAGATCAAATTAAAAGTAGGTAATCCATGAATCTACATAATATATTGAGTTTTATTACAATTGAACCCCATAGAAAGTGGAATAGTAATTACGAGTAAGTAGTATCAAGAATATCAAGATATAACAGCCAACACGTACTATTCAGGTGCACATTACCAGGTGGGCAGTATGCTTGTTCTCGCATTATGCATAAAAAGACGGGAACATTCTATGTGTGTATACTTGATATAGCATTTGCATAGAAATGGCTACCGTTGACCCGCACGTTCGTATGTTAATAAGTGATGTGACGTCCCTGCTATGTTGCTTATTATAGAATGTCTAGGTTCATCTGTAAGGTAGTGGTTCAAATTGAAAATTTATTCTGGACAGCCCAACACACGCGAATCGGGATAATAAGCTGCTACCTATTCCATTTCCATCTAATGTTTTAATATTTATTGGAAACATCAAATCCCCGCCTAACGATTCGACTATCAACCGTCTTGCCTCGAGTGTCCTTGTACAAGTTAGAGTGGGTATCCCCTTAAGTTGGCCGAACTTCTAATATTATATCCAGTGGATGTCTAATTCTGTACAGGTCGAAAGAAGGCACTTGAGTCGTATCTGCAGTGTTACGTCAGTTTCCGACTGTATAGAACAGCTAGAATTAAAGTTCTTCTATTTCGGTTATTTTTATACTTACCTACCTTTTTTAGGTACAAGTTTTGTTTATGGACATTTTTAGAGAGTTTTGCTTATTTATAATATCTTTAGCCTTTTAGACCTATATCTTAATCGTATTCTTTATTTTAGCATGTTGCAAGAAGTCAGAGGCTTCAATCAAAAGAAATCCGATTTAGACTTTATATTTACTATGTATTCACGTTATTTTCGTATTTGCGTTTAATAATTCTTGACATTTGATTTATAAATTCTCTTGACCATTCAAAATAGGTAAACATACTTACACACAACACTAAGAAATAGATACCACAAAGGTGCGATGATTTCTTTAAATTCAATTTCTTTAAAATTTTAATGATGTAGTTATACAATATTTTTATGAATCAAAGGACTAACGAAGTCCTTTGAGTACAATTTGAAGGATTCACGCATAGCGACCGAAGCAAAGCCTCCGAGACAAGACTGCCTGAGAGCACTTCCGTCCCGTCTTGTAAACATTTTGCGAATCGTTCGGACGAATAAAATGATATATTTTCTACTATAAAATGTAATTAATAATCTTCTGTATGTTTTGCTTAAATTATCAAATACTTTATTACTGTTAAAAATATTTAAAATTTTAAAAATATCTTGACCTTTTGAAATGTCTTGAAATATCAACACTTACATTTTGTTTTATACACAAATCCTTCTTGTTATAATTCCGATAACAACATAATAAAATACTAAATAATCCATACAATTTCCACAGTAACTTAATCGTTAAAAGATGAATCTAAAAAAAGCTCATTACCACAATATCTTGAGTGTAAATAAGTATAAACTCAGTTATACGACACCCTGTGTAGCATTAACGAAGTTCTTTGAGTACATTTCGAAGGACGCGAGCATAGCGAAGCAAAGCCTTTGAGACAAGATCGTCTTGAGAGCTCTGCCGTCTGTGTTTTGTAAATATCGAATATCGTAAATAGCGAATCGTTCAGGCGAATAAACTGACATATCTTTATTGTATTGTAATGAAATATATTATACGAGATATATATCTTTATTGTGATGAAATATTTTTTGCATGACTTGAATAAGTTAATTTCACCATTACCATTCAATATTATAATTAAAAATACTGTAGTGTAGACTGTAGCGTTTTATTTAGTTGTACATTCCGCGGAAAAGAAGTGGTTCATCCTTTGGTGGTGTATCGCAGTACTAACGAAGTACTCCGAGTACGTTTCAAAGGACGCAGCAAAGCCTTTGAGACAAGATCGTCTAAGAGCACTTGCGTCCGTCTGGTAAACATCTTGCGAGCCGCTCGGACTAGGTAATACTAATACAATTTATTAATAATGTTTAATACTGCGGAATAATAAACGCTTTTGAATGTTTATATAATAATATATATGGTTGATTGATATGATATAATTATTTATAAGATATCATAACAAATTATAAATGATTATGAAATAACGTTTGCAGATAAAAAGTAACAAAACAGATATTAGATAAAATACACGTCCAAAATATGATACAATAAACACTGTTATAATAAAGATAAGTAAATATACTTCGATTACTTTGTACTTTATTGGCCTTATTAATTAGAAATTAAATTTATTAATTATAATATAACACTTGAATAAAAAATTTTAGAAGCCGCCTTTTAAAAACTTAAATTCTCTGGAACTCCAGGGCTTTTACTTCTATTTAAGCAAAACATAGAAGATAAAAAGTAACTTTTCAAAAATAAAATATACTTCGCTTTAATGTAAAATTAAGGCAATCGCAATCAATTAAGGCGAAGGCAGTTTCGTAGCGCATAAAAAGTTAATCGCGAAATGGTATAAATTATTATTAAAGGTAGCGTCTTATTTTCAGTAATAGCACTTGGGACTTCCTTTCACTACGGGGCAATTTTCCTCGTTGGAGGATAAAAAGGGAAAAATACTGGACAGCGAGTTGGTATAACGAACCAAGGGTTCCTCAAAAATATTTATGTGGAGTTTTTAGACATTTTCCTAATTAAACTGCCCTGTAGTTATAAAATGTTCTACTGTATGAATATGTTACTTATACGCCACGATCTATTATCCAATTACACGTCCGTAGGTATACGAAAAGAATTGAGATGTAGTTTTATCCATCTTCATCATCCATCGCTTCTGAAGAAATGATTTTTTTTACAATTTTATCATTTGTTAGCTTTGCTTTCGAGATTTAATAAAAAGTATGCTTATATAGATGATTTTTTCAGTTGTACAAGGGACCGCATGGTTATTTTAAATTACGTTTATGTTAATAATATTAGCTAGCAACGCACTGGCTCAGATGTTGCTCGTGTCTGTAGGCGACGGTGATCACTTACCATCAAATGGCCCGTGTTTGCCTGCTCTTTTAATTTATAAAATATTTTTCAGGCGTATCTGGAAATACAAATTTTTTGAGAGTTGAGTTTGACCTTCAAGAAAATAACCCTGTGTGGTTTCGTTTTTCACCTTTTAGGCACGGAACAATAAAAAGGAAAAAATGGCAGTTTTTTGCACGACTTGGTCAGCGAGGGCCTGTGAGCCCCTTATCGTGAGTCGCGACAAGAACACTCACACGCGGCTTGACAAATTAGTCTCACCGCTACAACACTATTCCTTTTTTATCGTCTGTGGTGTTGCTAGGTTTTTTATGAAGATAATACGTTATATGTTAGCTTCTTTATAGAAACTTTATAGGTGGTAGAGGCTTTGTTGGTCGCCCGAGAAGGTATCTCATACCTTACCAAGCTTTTAACCCGACACACGTTCTTCGTGTCTTGTGTTTCCCTTCAGGTTGCCGCAGATATTTAATTAGGACATATTCCCCACGAGGAGAGCAAGACATACTTTTACCTCTTACTAGATGCAGCCCCAGCCCGACATAGGGTAAGACAGGTTAAGATTTCCCCTAGAAAAATTGGCATCCATGCAGTAACTGCAATCAATCCAAAACGTTTGCTATCCATTTTCTTTATAATGAAAAAGAACAAAAACGTTTTTTTAGAAACAATTCTCATTTCACAAACTTTTTATTTTACGTTATTACTGAAATACACTTGCAACTGCCAACTGCAAGTTCGACTTCGACGTTGAACTACCAAAAATAAATTCCTGAAAACATTGCCATTTGCGAGCGTGAACGAATCCCCCTGGACATCAAAGACTGTTGTTGCTTATTTTCGTTAACTTCACTACCATCGTTAAACTGTCGTATCGCCTTTGTCAAATAAACACAAAGCCGGGATGGTTACATCGAACTTATTTAACGTCTGTTTTATGTAGCTACTGTTAATAAATGTTCTTTACGTTTCACAGAAAAGTCGTATTCTTAATCTTTTTTTCGGGGAATGCGACAAACTAATCGCTTTATAATTTGAGGACATACACGAATCTTGGAAATAATATACAAAGTATTATTTAAAATTTTCATTCATATGGTGTTGACCATTACGTGGGTGACCCATCAAGTTTGCCTGGTATATCTATAAAAATGTATTATTAGTTAAATGTTACATTGTTTTGCGTAAAAGGTATAAAGTAAAATTGGACTTTACACCACTCCCTTCCCCTTCCCTTATTGCGATTTGCGACACATAATTAATTAACAGACTTCCCATTTGCTGCAAACAATTATCTAAAAATCTCGCCATTACTTAATTAGTTACAGGTATCATGTAAAACGCACACTTTTAACACAAATTTAAATTGTGAAATTCTTGTCAGAATTTTTGTTCACGATGCGACGGCAAAATGTTTCAAGGCACGAACAACACAAAACGCAGTAATGTAATAAAAATAATAAAATTAAACCGTGAAAAGACTCGACTCTTAAAAGTAAAATAAAATGCATACGTGAACACTTTAGTGTAAAAATTTACAAGTAAAAGATTAAAATTTTTCAGGAAGGCTAAGGTTTTATAGTTGTCGAGAAGCCATAATATCTACTGAAGTGAAAAAAAATCTAATAGCTAGCATCTATCAGCTACGTGTTTTAGACCTACTATTTTTTGTGGTCGGTGTCTTGTGTATCAAGTATTTTGTTTCTATTGTTTAATTTTGGCACCAACCTCAAAATAGTTTTTTGATGTCGGTTTACCTTTTTAATTTTTCTTAATGTTTGCGAATATTCAAACTAAGACTAAGGCAGTGTCTCATTACGTATCTGTGATTCAACGTAGGGGTAACAACATTTGTAGTTCATGAAACGTTAATAAACATACTTTGATATTTATTCTACAGCTTATTAGCGGCCTATTTAGTCATCATTACTCTGCGAATTTCTAGTAACATCAAAAAGATAACTGAAGGAATCAAATTAATTATTTTACTTGGACAAGCACGCTTTTGCTAACATTTCTTAATTGCTTGATATCAAAGCAATTATTATGTACCCACTTGTACCTACTTATTTGATCTATCTACAAATACGAAAATTTGAATCGGTAGGATTTACTATAGGTATAAAAATAGATGTTACCTTCCTGTTTGTCCAACTGAGAAATGACCAGTATTCTTTAGAATAATGTAGGTCATAACGATCCATGTACCAAATGTTATCCATATCTGTTCAGCATTTTTGCAATATAAAAGTAAGTATTTAAATATTTATTATGTTTGTTGGCTCCACTCCAATAATGATTTAAAAGAGTAACAATCTTCAATAACTTTTTTTATTAATATTACGCATGTTCTGTATTTATGGTCTGACCGGTTTAAAGACAATAGACCATAGATAATCTGGCATTTGCATTTTGCCGTTTTTATTGTGACTTCGTGGAACTGGCTGGCCACTGGTGCGTCATCTGCTCGGTATTCAACAGCCATCGTCAAGAAAACATTGAACTTACTAATTTTATGCATCTTGTCTACTGTCTGCTGAATACGTTAGTAGGATAAACTTTGATGAGCACCGATATCCTGTCAAGTAGGAAAGCTTTTGCTAAGTAGGTAAGTATGTTGGTAAAGTATATAGGTAAGTAGGTAGTATTTTTCTGTGGACATACACTAGTTATAATATATCTGAGCCGCATTTGTATGGAACTTATACAAAAATATGCGTGGAAGTAAGCGCCATGGTACAAGCAGAAATATCGAAAACAATTTTTATAATTAATTTAATTTATGAACGTATAGATAGCGATAGCTTCGTATAAAACCTTTAGTAAAGCATCGGAGCTGAATCTAGATCAAGCCAGTCCTTCTTAGAATTGATATTTTTAACTTACCTAATTTAATTTTAATTTAGGACCTCTGCTTGGGACGACGCCAGAGCCCTTTAAACGCTTCATAGCTCATTCAAGACGTACAGTTGGCGAGAGTAAACGAAAAAGGCAAAACAAAGTTCCCTGCACCGTCTAGGAAAGTTGCCAGACGAACGAATAAACAAAGAAAAGTATTACAACCTTCGATCAGGGATAGTACTAGATTACGGATCAGCGCTTCAAACACGGTAGAGAAAAATAAGAGCACAAATACGTTTGTGTTCTTATTTCAAATTAGTATGGT
>DWIY01001059.1:0-10870 GCA_018248615.1 Erynnis brizo brizo
ACGCGGGCGGCGTGGGCGCGGCGGGCGCGGGCGAGTGCGCGGGCGTGTACCGCGGCGGCGGCATGTACGGCGTGGCCGCCTTCCACCCGCAGCTGCACCACCACCACGCGCCGGCCGCCTGGCTCGCGCCCTACGCCACCATCATCCCCCACGCCCATCCCCACCACGCCCCCCATCCAGCGCATCCCGCTCACATACCGATCGACTCCGTGCCTAGCCAATATGTAAGTGCTGACGTAAGTTCCAATTCGACCGATTTTTTTTACTATTATTAGGCTAAGGTTGTTTAGTCCTTAACGTGAAGAAAGTATCCCGCGATCGGCTTAGCCATAGGAAAGGGAAGTAAATAGAACGGCAATTGTAACATATTTATTTCAAAACTAAACAAGGGGTCTTTAAAGCATAGTAAAAGCACCTCGCGCCATGTACTGGTGACGCCCCGTGTTTTGCCCTTGTCTATAGGCAACGGTGACCAAATCCCATCAGGTAGCCCGTTTGCCTTACTGCATGCTTGTTACATAAAAAATACTGCACCTAGTTTAGTTAAGGGGCATTCACGTCTAAAACTCATCACACACACTCAGTGTCGCGACTAGCAATCGAAAGAGATAAGAAGCTATAGATGAGTGATAGAATGCGCTAAGTTGAGCAGAATCTAGAGTACGCCTGCCTCGTCCTATTAACCGTTCTATCTAATTCCTATTTCTATGGAATTATCTCGTTTGGCGGGTAGTGCTTTGTGTGAGTGTACTTGTTAAGCATGCAAACGTGTTCTTATAGCTTTTTACAAGAACATTCACACATCGTATCGCGTGCCAAGATTGGTTGAAGCTTCCCATTTGAGGTTGAATGTGGTGATAAGACAAGGATGTCCTGTCTGTTAATAAAAGCGTTTCATTTTAACTCTTATTTATAAAATAATAATTTAAAATGTAAATCGACACTTGATTTACGCTCTGAATCTGGAAAATAATAACGCAGAAAATAATTTGATTTTTTATCATTACTATCAAGCTCTTCCATTTTTAAATATAAGAATAAAAAACCAAAATACGAGAGCCCTTTGGTGTGGTGTGAAAGGACATCCAAATAAAAATATTCATCGACATAAATATCATAAAAATATTATACAATTGGAAATTTATCAGGCTAAAAATTGGCAAAAACAGTAATTGGAACAAACTTACAAGTTTAATGATGCAATAAACACTACGGCCTTAAAATGCGATATAAAAACAAGGAAATTCAGTCAAAAGAACAAAAACAGAAAAGACTGAAACGTATTCTCTGTTTTCCAGGTAAACTGGGACAGCTTAAGGCCGGATAATGAGTTATACGTGAGTGTTAATTACTAGCCGTTGTGACTCGCACCTAACACGGTCGTATCCAAACGCTTATGAAAAATCACTTGCTGATCTCTCGCTTCCGCTGAACGTTACAAAAAAAAAGTAGAAAGAACTCAAAATTTCAAAAACACTACATAATTGCACGCTTAAAGCTCTATTCACATGTACCAGCAAGTAGCGTGTCCAGCACGCACCGATACCATCAGACGTGGAATTGACTTAACTTTGCTATGAAAATTAGATCAAGCCAAACAAAAAAGGAACATAATGCTTGCCGGAACAGACAAAACATTACCGGTTCGTATCTGCGAGGGCTGCCACGAACAAGCTATTTTCGCGTACGGTCAATGTACTCGTATATCAGAATGAATATTTTTTGTGCCTGACACGCTACCCGCTGGTTCGTGAATAGAACATAAGACGTTAGAAGGAGGGTGTCGATTCCGCAACGAGACGAACGGCGATTGTAGTAACCCGTAACCATGTTGCAGTACTTCGCGTCGCACCCGTACCAGTACTTCACGGGCCCGACGCCGCCCATCATCCAGATGCCGATGGAGAGCGAGCACGCGTCGACGGCGGCGTCGCCCGACGAGGCCTACCAGCCGTACCCGACCAAGTAGAGCGCACTCCTCATACAATCCATGCTGTTCACGAGCCAAATATCAAAGCAACTGTGACTTTTACGATGTTAATTTGTTTTAGTTTTAATTTGCGGCCGTTACAGACTTCATCGAAAGCTCCGCTCGCGACGCCCGCGTCGGCCGCGTCGCCGGCGCTCCCGGCTGAGCCTAGACGTTTTCTATCGCTTCGACTATTTATTTTCCGAACGGGCTTCGTTCTCGACTTTAGCTTGACGCTGGACGTTCGATTCGCTGTGATGTTTTGATGAGGTCTTTTGACGGTTCGAGGAGAGGATTTGATGTATAGATTATAATTATAGCTGCAATTTTAAAATGTGTTTTTACATTATAATTTTATTATTGTTTTATGAAAATTTTAAAGTATAAGATTTTAGGCACAGGTTTTGAACATGTTGACAAGATTATTTAAGATAGTTAGGTATTTATTTTAGCATAGTTTAATTTCGTGATTGAATTTTTAAATCTTGTTTTTTTCCGCAAAATGGAAATTACGTTTTTATTATTTTGATCAGTGTCATATAATATAAGATAGCAGGAATTTTTAAAGCGTTATTACCATTGATGCCGAAAGAATGTGTGCAATCCGGATATTGAAATTCTTGTAGGTATATTTGTAGGAGTATCTGAAACGATGATCATTTTATAATTTCCTTTAAACGTATCGAAAACGTTTTCCCGGTCACGATCGATAACATAATGAGCGTGAGCAATATCAGAAAATGTTGGTATAGAAAGATAATGGGAAATGGTCATATCATGTGAAAGAATAAGTGTAACTAACAAAGTGTAAGGTTTAGAAACGGTTTAGAGACGTGTTTGATGGGGTTGAAAATGGATAAAAACACATGCGGTTATAATATTGCGAAGATTTTAAATCTTCAACGAAATTAGGTATTTCTAAAATACAATAAAAAGAGTAACTCTTTGGTCTTGTTATACATAGTTAGACAACAGAACTTTACGAATTGGGATATAGTCATAGTATAAGAAAGAAGCTGATCCCGAGACTGATTAAACGTCTTCAGATATTCGTTAGAGCACGTTATGGATTGTTATAATTATGCGATGATTATATCGTAGCTATGGGTATTTTTTCTTATACTATGGTATAAATTTAACTAATACTACGACAGATAAAATTCGGTGTAGATATTTTTCGCCACCTCGTGGGATTACGTCGTGAATAGGGTATTTATATTTGTTCAAAATGCGTTTGGCATGGTGCTTTAGTCGTTTTTATTTGGAAAATGGTACTATACCGATGAACTATACAGTATTAAATCTACTATACTTCATTCACACTGGTGCAGTCTTCCATAGTTCGCGAGTATCTAAGTTGAAAGCATTTCATTTTATAGTCAGTTAATAAGTTCTTAGTAGACTCTGGAGGAGTGATTAAGCGATAGTATTCGATCGTCGTGTGCCTAAACATTTCGGCCGTTCGCGTCGCATAAGAATTTTCGGCATAAGTATTTTACGTCAACTTACGAATTATAACGGTGGGTACTCGCGACAATCGATGTTGTTGTACACGTAGTTAGTAGACGACATATTTTTCATAAATCATATTCATCGTTCGAGTCGATTTACAGCTTAACTACGATCATTCTCCAACGCTAGCGAATAATTTTGATAGCGATTTCTTTAACGCAATACGTACATATTATACAATTTAAAAATAATTGAAACGTCGTTGCCAAATCCCGAATACAGACTGAATTTATGTATACCGTAAATTTTCAAATAGTTATTTCTTGATCCAAGTTTTCATTCATGAACATTGTATCCCTTAACGTAGTGATCCGTTGAACGTTTCAATAATAGTAAAGCGAAAAGTGTACGACTCGCTGAGCGCCCGCGGCAGAACTATGAAGCGGCTACATTTAGCAATAAGCAGTTGTATGTAAATGTCTATTTATACATTTTACGAGTCTATACAATTTTTGTACGTTAAAACTCATGTTGAATACGTGAATAATGAGGTGATCCTTTTTGAGAATCATGTACTGAATCAACTGTAGTTGTTATTAATTTTTAGGCGGTCGGCACATTCCACTAGAGAACACGAAACAAAAATTCCACGATTGATTTCCACATTATGAAATGTTAGGATTCGGAATCCAGGCGTGAACACCGTTTTGGTGTGGATGAGCACGTTTTGTACCATCACGTAGGTTTTGGGTACACTTTATGACTTTATATAAAATTTGATATTTTTATATTGAATATATATAAATTATACATGGATATGTATACATGTATATACATTGTTGATGGGTACGAGTAAAAGCCTACTATATCGCAACTGTTTAATTCTATTTTGGCACGTCAAGAATTTCATCAGAACCAAAGTATACAAATCATTAAAGTCGAGTAAGAAGTAGGAAAATATTTATACAACTCAGGGACTGAAGACTAGATAAATGTTTGATATATTACTGTATTTTAACTGACGATTAAGCTACAGCCTCTTTATTCAAAACCTGTGACCGACTTAATACGATACAGGAACTGAGATAGATAACTACAGGTTTTGAATGAATAACGTAGACTTTGAACGAATAAGTAGATCTGTATTGCGTTACTTTTGTCATGAATAGGCTCAAATATTTTTTGTAAATGTATTTTACTTTCGATCTAGTACTGCAACTGAGTTCACAAAAGTGAGTCCTATGAACTGGCTGTATTTTTAGAATTTAACCTCGAATGACATTTTTATTGAAATCGACTTATTTCATAATCTTACTTAGCTGACTGCCTGATAGTGCGTTCATCATAAGTTCTTACTCCTAACTATCGGTTTGTGTTAGCTCGCGTTACAAGGCTGACAAAAAGATTTAAATCGGCCTAAAATCGAGTGAAACGAGCTCAACCATAATACTCCGTAGATCAGAGTTATGTTTGCATAATTTCTGATCAAGCCAAATTTATTGAACTGATTATAACCGCCTTACTTCTTGTGAAAATTTAGTAACCACGACGTGCGATGTACCGCCGCAAGTGGTACTTAGTTAAGTATTTGATCGTCTAGTGTTCGACGTATGTACACTGTGGCTTCCTGTAAAAGCAGTCTTCCGATAGATATTTCCGCTACTCTGCATTTAAAATTGATGTCAAAATGTTTAAAGCATTACTTTATCGTGTAAATGTCTAAATGTGATCCTAATCCCTAATTTCATCGTCGTAAACGGCTATAAAGTGTATGTAACCCATCCTATTCCGTGTCCATTAAGTAAGACTTAAGTACGTTTATTTCATTCCATAGTGCAAATCGATGTTCCGATAAACTCGTATACTGCAATAATCAGAGTAACTCGCACCAATTTATTTTAAGTGAATCGTACATAGGCACGATCCCGTAGCGACTAGCGTGTAAACCGTGAGTAGAGAAATACCGTCAAAAGCAAAAGTATTACGCCACGAAATTATTTTTCTAAGGCTTCCCTCAATATAAGCAATATTAATTTGATAGTAGTGCCTTCAGCTTCGTTTTTAAGTAATGATCAGATGTGAATACAGTATAAGCAGTTGCATGTGCTTTACGAGATATTTTTACAGGTAATAGTGAACTTACCGTAAACGTAGTGGTAATATAAAGACTATGTTTAAATATTTTGTATGAGAACTTAAACAAAATAATGTGGCTGTCTAATCGTTGCATTTTCGCACATGAGATAAAGATTGAATTCGAGAATAAAATCGTAGATGTTCCTAGTTAGACTCGCTTCGACATTTCAGCGTGTGTGATAAAGATACGTTACGATCAGATTACCTACTGGCAGAGGTCTGTCGTCAAGCGTCCTGAGGATATCCGACGTAAACGAGCACAAATGCATAGGAGAAACAGATTCCTATATACCAAAACTACGATACAACTTAAAATCATGTCGACGAGTAAATTTCAAGTGTTAAGTAATTGTTTTTTAAAATAAGTCATTTAATGTTAAGGGAACGCTCGACCGGTACTAAATGTGAAGTGAAGCTATAGGAGTGACGACGAATCGAAGGCTAGTTTTAGACGTTAGGCTTACTATAGATAGGTTAGCATAGGAAGAAATGTTGGACGCTAAGATAGCATAGGGGTTAGAATAATATATGAAGCGGGCGGCGCGCGCGGGCGGGCTGTAGGGTAGTTTCCTTCGTTAGTTTTTAATTAATTTAATTTGGACTGAAGCGAGCCGGCCGCGCCCCCGCCTAGCGCTAAGTGACTAAGGTTTAGAGAACACTTCTCGATAAGTTTCAGTTCGACGAGTTTTGCTTTCACCTCTTTTGTTATGTAGTTGACTAAGTGTAAAGAAAGAAAATTAAATGAAAAAAAGTTAAAATCTGTCGGTGGAGTCGATACGAATGTATTTGTCCAATGTGTATTAATATAGTGTGGTGTTCTACCCAGCAGACTAGTCTAGACGATAGCATAGTTTAGATAAAAAAAATAGTTAGGTAGACTAGAAATACGAAATGCAAAAATAAAAATTTCATAAAATGTAAAAAAAAAGATGAAATTGTTGGTAAGAAAGAATATTTTTAAGGGACATGTTCTTCGTTGTGTTACGGTGTGAGGTTTGGCATAACTATGATAATAGTTTAAAGGCATTTCTCGCAGAGAAAAGACATAGAAGAAAAGTTATGTATCTATTTTGTTACAAAGTGTTTGCAAGTTTCTATATTGTGCTATGAGCATTTTATGTGACCCGCATTATTTATAGTTATGCTGAATGGAAACTAAATTAATATATAGATAAAAACAAAGGTACTAAGAAGCATGTTTTATTGTGACGAGTCATGTTCCTTTGCATTGAACATATTTTGTAAGAGCAAATGATTGAAATAAAACAAGCAAAACCAAATCTAGTACGTTATTTTAGATTTTATCGCCTCTCACACTCCCTTCCTCCTTTCCCTTATTCCTTCTAACTGTTATGTAATGTTGTTGTTGTGTAGGTTTCTACTCTCGTAATATAGAAAATGCTAATAATGTAAAAAATATTTTAACAAAAACGTATGGTATATCATAATTGTGCCTTTTAATACATATGATTTGAGATTTTTCACGTTATTTTACATAATTTATTATGATTTGAGTGGATACTTAATACAAAAATTAAAAACCGGCCGTTTTAAATATTGCTTTATTTTATGATATTGAAATGCTATAGGTCGTATAGGTAATCAAAAATAATAAAATAACTATCGTAATTCTACTTAGTTGCTGGTCCGACCACTCTTTTGACTACCAATTTTATTTAAACGTTTTATCAATATTTCCAATGAAAAGACTACATTCAGGTATATTTAACAGCAATATTCACACAAAGTTCATGAGACACGTTTGGTGGTAAATTTATTACATAATAATAATATGTAAGCTGAGTGACTATAATAGGTTGACTATTTTGGTGTTGACTGTTATGGCATGAAATAAATAAAATAAATAAATTGTTTGGATATAACGGTTTTTACACCTAAGGAATCATAAAAAAATTGTAAGACAATCAAAAGTTATGATAAAAACCATTTAAAGACCTAAATATTACCCCAAAAATTTTATGAATTTGCTAGCAGAATTTGCTGCATTTACTTTTTTCTAATAGGTATCTATTTTCTACACTATCATATAAATTATCTCAAAGATCTAACCATCAAGAGTCATCCGCGATGTAAAGAGCCGCGTTCTGATGTCAAACAAACAAACATTTAGATATTCATACAAATTTACTTAGAAATAATGAACCACACTCGCTTACAATCACTGGGCACTCCCCGTGGCGTATTTCGATTTGTATATCCTCAAGGTGTTGTCGCACGAGCCACTGATCAGTAGGGCGGCGTTCGACCAGTCACAGCACAGGACTTTGTCTTCGTGACCGCTCAAGTCGTACAATGGTGTTGTTGGACTGGAACAATGATGAAAAATTACTGGTTGCAATTCAATAATAGTTATATTGCAAAACGAGTGGCTAAAGTAGGCTATAATTGCACCCCTTGAAGAGAATACGAGATATCAACTGAAATATTAGACGGGCCAGAAATCCTATCTGACGTTTTATGTACCCTATCTTAGTCCTAAAGTGGTCGCCGAAATGAAGTTGCCTTGACAGTCTTACTTAATATTAACAATATTAATTTGTTCTTACCTTCTTGTATCCCAAAGCTTGACTTTGCTGTCATACCCTGCTGACAGGAATAGTGTATCTTGGGTTTTTGACCAGCGAACTGACTGCACCCAGTTACTGTGCGATGTATATGTAGCTTTAACAATACTCTCTGGAAACGACAACGGTATTTAGTTAGTTATCTCATCCTGTACTGAAAGAGAGGCTAAATTTTAAAGGTAAAACCTTTGACGATCTATCATTGGATAATATCAAGGAAGCCTTAATACAGTTTGATAACGCAAAGCAATAAAAAAAATCTCAGGAACAAAACTGAGAAGGCTATTGAAAACTATTACATAGCTTGCATGCAAGTCAATGCTGCAATCCTGTTACGTGTTAGGCTGGCTGTGGGCTGTGTCACATAACACGAGAAAATCTGCATGCTAATAATAATATGTTACTCTTATAGTATAGATAAAGAGTAATAAATATGACAATATCTATTATATTTTTGAAGTATATCTATTAAGTTTTTTTAAAAGAGCAGGCAAACACAACTGATAGTAAGTGATCACCATCCCTTATTGACACAAGCAACACTGGAGGAGTCGCCAATGCCTTGCCGGAATTACTATGAATTTGTTATACAGTTCCTTACAACAAAAACTTTATAAAATACTTCACCTGTTGATCTAGGGTCGTAGAGCCTTATATGCCTGTCTGCTGATGCAGTGATTATGGTATTGTTGAGAGGTGACCAGTCTACATCGAAGAATGCTTTGTTTCCTGAAATTTTAAAGAAATTTTCTTCATACTGCAGTAAAAGATACTTCATTTTTGTTTTATAAGAGTTGGGAGTTATTTTTTGCCCACTATTCCCGGTCTACTTTATCCTGGAGAGCCTGATTAATGTATTATAATGCAATAAAGTGGTAAGTGTTTCTGTTTTCATAACAGACATATTAAAGAAATAACCCATGTCGTGATTGTTGCTTGTAAAACATACATTTCGTAGCATGTCAGTGCGTATTTCATGTTGAACAGCTCCATATAGAGCCAGAGTGTTTAAGTTTTGTTATGTTGGGTGGTCGGTCGGTAATGTCAGCCATTTAGACAAGGCCGAAGGCTCTGTTCAGACGTAACCACAACTTTCATTCACACGTCCGTCATTTTGCGGTCTGTCGGACGTGTGAATGAAAGTGACAATTTTCATACTATTTGACACCCGACCACGTGGTGTGTTTGCGGTCGTGGTGTGGTTATGGTTACGTCTGAACAGAGCCTAAGATATAAAAAAATCCACTGAAGTAAAATTCAAAATATCTTGCCCGCTATATCTTGCTTGATGCCGCCCAGTTCACAGTCCCAGATCTTGAGCAAATGGTCCCAGCCACTGGACAGCACCGTGTTGTAGTCCATCCACTGCACTCCTGAGACTCCCTCCTTATGCCCTTGTAGTGTTGATAGAGGCTTTTGAACCTGTAATATTTACATATATACCGAAGATTCAATCAGATTATCCGAACGCAAATATGGCCATGGTACGATCATCTGAACACAAGGAGTGACAATGACGTGACACCTCACTTTGGAGAGGTCATGCTTGGACACGGATCTGCGTGCGGGAATCTCGCATGAAAGATAACTCATAGAACGGAAGTTTTTGTTAGTACGATAATAAGTACAATCAGGTTTTAATCCACAATTATGTCCCATTGTCTAACACGAAACACTAAGTACATAATTAATATAATATTACACTTACTTTTGAATTTCCGTGCTCGGATTTGTTTTTCTTTTTGTCAGGAACATGATCAACATCATCTAAACCTGCAAGTTTGGATTTTATATAAATGAATTAGAAGAAGTTAAAATTCAGCAAAAAAAAAAAACAACACATGAATGAATCCTAAACATATAATTGCAAAAAGAATGCCTGGAAATGTGTCAGCAGCTATTTGAGGTTGATTTGCCAGCATTTTGGTTGCAGCATTGGGGACTTTGGTTGTCTATCTATGGAACCCATCATAATTTCTTTACAAAATTTAAATCGGACCATATCTGATAATTTATCAATGATAAACCTATTTCAATAAAAAAGTAGTGTGCAAGCCTATTTATAATATACAACAAGTCATGCCAGAACATACACTAAGATAATACAAAAATCATATTGGAAACCTTTCTATGATGATATCTCACATAAAAATCACATTAAATGGAAAACTGCAAATAGGCCCATTAACTTACTAGCACTCCAAAGGCATATATTAGTGTCCCAGCCTCCCGTGACAAACTTGTTGGCATCTGCGGAGACAGCTATGCACTCCACACCCTTGTCGTGCCCTCTGCACGTGACCACACAATCCACTGAGTTCCCCGACACATTCCACACCCACAGCATTGCAGACTGGTCATGTGAACCACTGGAACAATATTTGACCTACTGTGTAACTACATAATATTCATTATTTTTCTTCTGGTTACGATGATGGTTGCAAGTTGAAGTTATGATAGTATATTTAAAAGAAATTGATAAAAATTGATAATAAAGGATTTGACAGTACCTAAATTTGGAAAAGTTAATATTCACACAAATTAAAATTTAAAAAAAGGAATGAGTGCCTGCTACTTGGAATAGAATAAGTCCATCTTCAAATAACATTTCACATGTTTTTATTTTCTCCCAGAAAGGTCATCTTAATTGTTAAAATTGGCCTTTATTTATAGTTATTAATAGATATTTTGTAATATACATTTTACCAATCAATTTAAAAGTTTTAAC
>DWIY01001060.1:0-10868 GCA_018248615.1 Erynnis brizo brizo
TCAGCAACAGGTACGTTACTTTATAATTCTTTCGTTTTAATATTATTATAGGAGTACATAGAAATATAAATTTTTAGAGAATTATAGTCGAATATCGACTACAGGGCGAACACTAGTATATAAAATTAAAAGAGGAGAGAAAGTAACTCACCTTTATAAAATTGGCATTCACGTATCCCTCGGCAGTCGCGCCGGCCTCCGCCTTCAAAATGAACCGTGAATGTTCGTTCGGCAGTATCGTTTTGTACCTGTTCTTCGGGTGGGACCCGGACACTATGGGCTTCTCCTGGAAATTGGTGGGCATATCCCAGAACTCTTGGTGCAGGTTTCGCAGCAACATCTTCTGGTACTCCGAGCAGGGCTGCGTCAGCTCAGGGTCGGGAATCTCCATCTGTGGGTTCTCCTTCGACATGTCAGCGTCCACCCGTCCAGAACAGCAATGCTGGCCTTCGGTGGTACTGTGGCACTTGACTTTCGAGTACCCGTTCTGGAACACTTCGTTCAGATCCTTCAACTGCTGGCGCGTGAGGACGCTGGATGCGTTCTGTAGGTGTTGCATGTTCGCTAGGTACAGGCGGAAATCTTCCGACGTGCTCTGAGGACTGAGCGGTTTCGTTGTGATGTTGCGAACGAATCCCTGTTGGAAGTTCGGGTCGTCTTGCCGGCCGAACGCGTAAATTATCTCGTTCTCTTGGTCCCCACACACGTACGTCAAGTTCTGCGGGTACTCCTGCTCGGTTGAATACGACGTCGACCACAAATTGTCGTGGGATCCAAAACCTATGCCCTTTTCCGAGGTGTTCCTCATTCGGTTCTTGTAGGATTTCGGGATCAAGTTCTCTGTGCTCAACGACTTCCTGTGTTTGTCTCTGTGAGGCAGATCTTTGAGGTTCGTGTCTATTAACGTCTCGTCGATCTCTAAATCCCTCGGTTCTTGAGGTTGGATGTTCAGGGTCAGAGAGGTGTTCGAGCTCCGGCGTTCTAGGATGCCTTTGGCTCGCGGTTCTGCCGTGTCTATGCTGTGATGACTATTATACCTGATTAGGTTGCAAGTGGACCCGTTCAGGTTGTAGTTTGAGATGCTCAGTCCTCTATTCGTGGATAGTTGCGGGTTCGACGTGTTGATGTTCAACGTTAGAGAAGTGTTGGAACTACGACGTTCCAACAATCCTTTCTTCTGGCTGAGTTTGTCTTTGTTCAAGCTGCTGTTGCTTGAATGCCTGCTTAAGTTGTTCCCAGACAAGATGTTCAGCGTCAAACTGTTGTTGGAACCTCTGCGCTGAAGCAGGCAGTTTTTGGAGACTTCGCCCGAAAGATTAGTGTTCGACGAGCATATGACGCGAGTGGTAGGCGTTAGGTGTTCGGTGGCCATAGACGCGTTAGAATCCCGCCGTTCCAACGACAGCTTCTTCTGTCTATCTGAATTAAGGCTGAAATTGGATATGCTAGTTCGGACTGTAGTCAAATTGTGGCAAGACGCACCAGCACTGCTTAACGAACAGTTGGAACCTTGCAAACTGTGCGTGCTTAGCATCAAGCTCTGATTCGAGTTCCGTCTGTGTAACTTCTTGACTAATTTCTCGTCTTCCGCGCTCGGCTCAAAGTCATCAGATGGAACACCTTCGGGCAGCGTTTTGAGGTTCGTGCTGGACACGCTGAGGTTTTGCTTGTAGTTCAGCAGGTTCGAGCCTAACGTCTGTCCCGAATCCACTTGAAGCGTCGGCCGAGAGTCGGTCCCAGAAATGTTTATCTCCGGTGCGTTTTCGGCAAAGTCGGCCATGTTCTCGTCAAACGAGCCCATCGTTCTAGGAGTTATGCGGGACGGTCCCGGCTGGTACAGCATCAGGCTCGCGTGGTTCTCTCTCAGGAATATCCCGCTGTCTTGACCCTTCATGTAGAGGCGGCGTTGCTCCGCCGTGCATTGGATCGAATTGTACCCGATTTTGCCACCGAAATCGTGTTTCAGGGTCTTCTGGGCTAGAATTCGTTTCAACTGCCTCTTCGGCGTGTTGGGGACTGATATGGAGTTCTGGGGCACGTCCAACGACTTCTTTTGGGGGAGCGACAGATTGACCGTCTCGGACGAGTCGAGGGACGTCGCTTTCACCTTCAAAGTGGGCGTTTTCACCTTCTTCTCCTCAGCGTTGGTGTACAGCTTCTCAAACTCCAACAGTTCCTTCTCCAAATCGCTGTCGCGTTTCGTCAAATCGATGGTCAGATTGCGCAGGTTCTTCCCCTTGCGTTTGGTTTGCATTTCGGCGGTGGTCGTGGCGCCTTCCTCCGTCGTGACCGTTATTTCGAATTCCTTTGGGGAAAACCTGGGCATATCTAGGAAGGATTGTGTTGCGCTCTGTCTGAGGCCCTTCTTATGTTTCAGGTCTGGCGATTTCGGTTCATCGTCATCCGGTTTCGGTTTCTTATCCACGTCGAATTGGAACATCGGCCGTTCCTTCGACGGAGTTTTCGGATACCGTTCCATGTTTTCGAAGGACGTGCTCACATCCTGGTTCTTGTACGCCTCGTTCATCTGATCCTTCATCTGCTTCGCTATCGGCAGCCCCAGGTTTTGTTCGATTATTTTGGCATTGTCGGAGTCGAGTGAAATCGATTTCAGCCTTTGTCGTCTCGCTTGCGCCGAGTTCGATTGGTTCGGCGTCAGCTCGTTGGGTTTGTCTTCCTTCGGTTCAATTTGTATCGCATCGATTTTGGCACAGCAATCGACTACGTCCTTCTCCACTTCTATTTTAGTCGCGGCTTCAGTATCCTTGTTGTCTCGCTTCGGTAGGCTCACATCGATGATTTTGTAGTTCGTTTCGCAGCTGTTATGCCTTCTGTACTTTTTCGTTTCTTTATCAGCGGGAGGGGTGAATCGTTCTCTTTCGATAGAATTCCGTCCCCCATACCTTCTCGGGCGGGGGGAGACGCGCACCGCGCCGTCTTCGACGTTCGCCTGTTCGAACGTGAAGTAGTTTTCCTTGTTACAACTATGGAGTTTAGGGCTAGGTCGAGCACTGAGTACTCTGGGCGAACTGGGTTTCGAGCCGGGCTTGTCGGATAGGCCGTTCGCTCGATTCAAATCGCCTAACGCCCGGGGCGACTGGGGTACTTCTGCGTCCCGGGGCGTTTCGGGGAAGAATTTGGGGGACCGCACGCTGTCGTAGTACACCGACTTGGGGGACGGCTCCGTGAAGAACATGGGCGACGCCATCTCTGGGGGCGTGAAGAAACGCGGGGAGCTCAACGTGTCCGCCAGAATCTTGGGGGAGAAATCGAACTTGGTCCCGGACGACTTCTCCTTCGCGGAGCTGCACTCGACGACTCGCGGTGAGTTCTGCATCTCGACTCTCTCTTGCTGGCCTTCGGGGTTCTCGGTGACACTGCACATGTTGAGGCGAGTGCTGACCGAGCGGAAGCGCCTCAAGTTGCCCGGGGAGACGTCCTCGCCGTCCCGCGGGGAGGCCGGCGGCCGCTCGCCCATCTCCACCTGTGTCTCGCGCTGCTCCTGGAAATTAAAATCCGTTATTGTATTGGTTAGTGTATGGTTTTACGGAGCATTTCGATCGATCCATATTCACCTTTTCCGGTTTCACATTGTGATTGTTGTTTTGTTTCCTACAGAAACAGAATATCCGATCAGAATCCTAATAATGCTAATCAAAATTTCTTTTTTTAAACAATGATTTATCTATCCGAAAATGTAATCTAGGACGTTTACATTGATTTGAGAATTGCACAAGTAGCGTCACTTAATTATCTGTCTGTATCCTACAAACTAATTCACCTCAAATTTTAATAATATGTCACCTATGAAGATGTGCTTTTCCTAAAAATCACATGAATTTGTTATTAATGGCACCATCTGTCTGTTAGGCCAGGGACTCATATAGATGATTTAGAGTCAATTTCATTAAAACTTGACTAAAAATTAACGACAGCAATTTTGGTAAATTACATTTAACAGGAGGAAACCTGCATGCCCGAGAGTTCACAAAAAAAATTCTCAAAGGTATGTGAAGTCCACCAACCCGCAGTAGGCCAGCGTGGTAGACTAAGGCCTGCATCCCTCTCATTGTGAGAAGGAGACTCGACCCTCTAGTGGGTCATTGATGGGTTACTGACACATTATTATGTGTTCAATACATGTCAATCTGATCTCTTATTGGTATTAAGTTCAATTTAAAATCAAAATAGTTACCATCTCTTTAAAACTAATGACACCATCAAACTTACGTCTACTAGAAATGATGAAATTCAGAAACATTCTCGATGAATTACGGCATTGGCAATTCTTCCATTCTTCTTCCCTTGTTGAAACCCATATTTATTGCATTTAGCTGGTCGCAAGCCCCATTGATATCCGAACCACGTGCATGCCATTCGTAAAGGAGTATTTATTTTATGTGCAAAGTTAGAGCATTATGTGCATTGATTAACCTCACACGTAGTTGTTCAATATCATAGCTTCTTGTCTTGTGGCAAGAGTAGGAAACTAACTACACTTATAACTAATTTTACTTTCATGTCAATGTTATATAGAACTGTAGAAAAAAATGCCTTAAAACAATAAATTCTCTTATTCCAACTTAAGTAAGATAAGACTATACACGTAATTGTTTCATCCATCCATAGTGGCATTTTCTTCTCATTGCGTTAGAATAATAACACCTAGAACGATAGTTCCCTTCAAAGCGGTCTGTCAAAAGTGAGGCAAAAATATAAAGTATGTTTGCGTAAGGTACTTGTATTTACGCTCGAAGAACACAGAGAAAAAATAATGTTGCTAATACATAAATTTTCCCTAATAAATAAATAATAAAAAGCGGGAGTAGTTTCCAACACAACACGTCCTTGAGAACTGACGGGCCGAGTGATGAACTTAGCCAATATGGCTAGGTTTGAGTTGCTTCACTTTACGGAGGCGGACTCGGTTTCTAGGTGTTATTATTCTATGCCTCCCACACGATTTGGCCACTACCCCGTTGCTCCACCAATCAACATTGGAGCAGCGTGGTGGAGTATGTTGCAAACCTATCCCTATTGTGGGGAGAGAACCGTGCCCAACAGTGGGCCGTAAAAGGATTGCAGCCAATATTAAGGATAGTTATTCATAAGCTAGAAAAAAGTCTATATCAAACTAATTTAGCGTATCTAAGAAGCAAGTGAAAGATTGCGAAGACTTTTTGTTTTAATTCGTTAGCTCCCGTCTCTACTTTTTGCATATCTTTTTATCTACATCAAGGCTCTGTTCACTTCAACAAATAAAGTAAAAGAACAATAAAAACCACTGGATATAGGTAATTACTTTTACTAGAATATAATTCTTACTTAAATTACGAAATAGAGACACCGGGCTTCGTGGTATTGAAATGTTTCATTATTTATTCATTCATTTTTTACTTTTGGGCTCGATTTTTTATTGTAAATGAGTAACAAACGGACAAGCAACCTGATATAAAATGGTTAGATACTGCAGCCCATAGAAGCAGAATAGAAATCTAATAATATGTTTTGTGATTGTACGTAGGTTGCTCTGCTACTCATGAGAACTAAGAATACACCTCAAATTATTATAAGCCTCGAAATAATCGCAGCCATCTAAATTAAATTTTATTTCAAATTTAGTATTAAATTAATCTCAAACTAAGGATAGCTCCTATTAATTATATCATAACTAAATTGAGATTCTCTGTGGACCACTTTCTTAAGATCTATTAATAGAAACTTTACTGAACACGAATGAAAGGATTTCAATCCTTAACAAAAACAACTTTTGATAAACTTATTGTTCTGTTTTTATTGGATGCAATCAACGCTATTTAAGTAAACAACTAGCCATTGGAACAACACTACATCTAGACTCAACTGTGGAATAGATAGGTAGTTGATAGACACGGCACAATATTAGAACAGACACGTAAAATTTATAGGTGGTAGAAACATTAGCTCTACCGGGGCTAGACGAAAAGATCTCGCTAAAATAATTTACATAATAAAACTTATTAAATACGTAATTCCCTACTAAACTATTAATCTTTGATTATAAAACAAAATAATAAATCTTGTTATTAAGTCCGACTTCGAGGAGCAGGGTTGGGTTATCCCTAAACTAAACCTAGGCACGAAGGCGGCACGCCATTTAATACCATAAAAAGATATTAGGAAGTACTATATAAAAGTAATTAACATAAAAATTGTCGTACAAAACACTACTCGAACTGGAGTGACATTAAAAGAGTGCAGCCAAGGTACAATAATCGAAAGCATGTAGGTATTAACGGTAAGGTAGAAAGAAGTGATTCATACATATGCTATGCGAACGGGCAATGATGCTTGATTAATTTAATCCCTTTGGACTGTTTTTATTCTATGCATTCTCTTTCTATGGTCAGAACCACTAGTTACTGTCCCAATCACAAAGCAAGTTAGACCTTACTTTATCACACCGCTAAGCTGCTTTTTATATACTCTGGTTAAAATGTTAAGGCAAGTCGTTGACGTTTCAAGATCAAGGGTAATTTCGAGTCGTAGGTACTGCAGTAGGTACTTCTCCGAGTTCGACTAAATTCTTCAATGATTTGCGTAAAATCGAAAGTAATTGAAGCAATTTTGTATCATTAAGTTTCAAGGACTAAAAAATTTTAACAAATCGCTAAGTTATTATATAAATTAGTTAAAATTAGTCAGTTAGTACTTGGGAAGGTGTGAATGTTAGTGGCAAATTACTTTTCCAACAATTCAAAAGCTGGAAAAGGCCTCAAATCTTTTGATTCTAAATTGCGTTGCAATCCAATGAAAATGTTATTTTTTCCTGCGGTCATTCATAAATAATAATTTAATAAATACTTAATCAATAAATTACTGATTTTTACTTGCATTTGCTAATTTCTTTACAAATGTGTAATATGTTTAGAATTTCTTTTTCATTTTCATTTCCATTTTCATATTTTTTTTTCATTTCCCACTGAAACGTAACTTAGCACAACTAAGGGCCCCAAAAGTACAAGGACCCAGCAGCCAGCCTGGGGCCCAATATATGTTTTATTAATTTTTTTGCAGTATTGGTTAAAAATTAAATAATAATATGGGTTTATCAAAGCTACATAGCAAAAAGCTTCTTAAATTGTCGGTTTTGAACGAAACTTCTTTAGAATACAAGTGGTCACCGAAGCATATTATTTTTTAACAACTTCAGAGATCATCCAATTAATTATTATAAATCAAATATTGTCAAATAACAAATAATAATAAAAAGCAGAACGTAAGACCATGCGAACATGTCCCTCTGCTATTTAGGTACTATAACTACCTACTAACTACAAAAGTCCGCAATTCTGCGCAGTCTTTGGTTTTTATTTAATACTCACTAGTTTTATAAAATATTTTTTTATATTCTACGTATTTTTTTAAATGACATTTTAATATCATAAAGATAATATTAAGTATTTAAAAGATCACAAGAATACAATTAAATATAACGTGTAAGGTCACTGCTGGTCATATTTTACATATTATTATGTAGGTATTGTCCTTGATGTATAAGCCGATGTGAAAGCAAAAATATGAAATGTTAAGGTACCTGTGTATACATATAATTGATGACTGATAAAACATTGAATCAACAATACGTAATTAATTCACGTTACAACTAAGGTTCTTTTTCTAACAAATCATAGCCCTTCACAAAAAAGTTCAGCGGTTCATAAAAACTCTTAATGAATAATTTCGTCACAACCTTAAGATACGTTTGATCCTCTATTGATAGCTTATTGTAATTACTTATTTTTTCATTACAGCACTACTTAATTATTTAAATAAAAAAATATATAGTGAAGGGAAACAGGTTGAGCCGAGATATTTCCATCAGAATTAATCTCTATAGCTGGCAGTGTACACGCTTACTGCGCTAAATAGGGCATTAAAAAAAAATAGTGTTCGGAATATAAATTATAGCGCGAATTTTGTGAAAGTGGAAATGTTTGACACGTTTAGAGCGGACTTCAAACAGAAATGGCGGCAATATTTAGCGGCGTCTTTAGGTTGGTTTTTTTTTTTTGTACAAAATTTTTGTATTTGGGACAAAAATTTCCTTTTTTTAACCCTTTTGTTAAAAATACCCTTAAAAAAATGTGAAGTGTGTGCGTTGCTTCTAAACTAATAGGTCGATTTTGATGAGGTTTTTAAATTACAAATTAAAGGTAAAAGTAGTTAAAGTAATAGGTACCTGGTCCTACCTAGATACACTGAAAAAATAAATTTTTAAATTTAATATTTTTATGGAGTATTTTAGGCCTGCATACCTCTCATTGTGAGAGGAGACCCGACCCTGTAGGTAGTGGGTCAAAGGTAGTGGTAGTAAAGGTAGTCATTAAATTAATGGGTTACTGACATGGAGTATTTTGACTCTCCACTTTACCAATCCGCATTGGAGCAGCGTGGTGGAGTAGGTACTGGAGGACGCTCCTAGGCCTACCCCTGTTGTGCGAAGAGACCTGTGCCCAACAGTGGGCCATAAAAAGCTCGGCTGCATGGAGTATTTTGAAGCTTTGCATAGAAATAACAACACTGAACTTCCGTTGGTTGTAGTGATCACTTATCATGACGACAGCTAACTAAAAAACTATATTATTATTTACAAAAAAAAAACAACATTATATACCTATAACAAATAAATAACAAATAACAATCCTACATTTAATTTTAGCCTACTAAAATACCATTTTTCACATCCCATTATTGTTAAACTTGATGAAAATAAAGACAAAAATTTGGGTTTTCCGCCTACAAGCACACTACAAGTAAAGAAACTCTGGCTTTGATAAGTATTAAATATCTATGTCTTGTGTAGCTACATCTATTTTTGCAAAACTTGTATGCAGTTCATTTAAGTGCAACCCCCCAAGGTTAACCGGTAGTTTAATACTTTGAGGTTTTCTACAGGTACAATCGCGGTTAAAACTGTAACAAAATATTGCGTTGAATTTAATTTGCATACTAACAGATTATGTTAAAATGACCTATAAGTCCTTCTATAGGACATAATGAACACAATAATATGTTGCGTTACCAACTAGATTCTAGTTCTAGAAGAACCGTGTATCATAGGTTTATTTAAAAAGGACTTCTTAACTCAGCTCAATATTTCCAAAATCACATTTACACATCGGCAACTAATCACATTTTAAACTGCACTGTACATGTACAATATCGTAATTGTTTTTTGTATCCGCATAGTATAATTCTGTGCATACCTAACTCAGATTAATAGATTAACGATTCGGAATTAATTTTAATACATTAATACCTACTGTTGTAATTGCGACCTAGATAGTTACTAAGATGAATTGAATTTTTTTAACAATCTAAAAAACAACACTTTCCTAATTATCGGATACTTATTTAATCATTATTATTTAAGCCATTTTAAGCAATTCTTCTTCTTTAACCTTTTAAAGACCCACTGCAGGGTCCGATCTCCTCTCACAACGAGAATTATTTAATGAATTCCTTATTGCCTTATTTATTTAACATAAAAATATTGTCTTACAGCTAGCTATGGCAGCTTATGTACGGGAATGTCCATGGGATGGACATCGCCAGTGTTCCCACAACTCCGGCTACCCGTCTCTCCTCTGCCAAGAGTCCCCACACTGCAAGAAGAGTCCTGGATAGGTTCTCTGCTTGTACTTGGTGGATTACTCGGTAAGTTCTTGAGTGTAAATATGTTTGAGGCAATGCAAGCTCTTATGAATCCTAAAAAACCAAGCATATTTTTTCATTACATCGAAAAATAGATTCTTTCATAATCCTACCTGCTATAAAGAGAAGAGTTTTGAAATGAAATCGAAATTTAAATATATTTGGAACGTTTTATCACGTGTCATTTATCATTCCTACATTAAACTTTTTCTACGTGTCTAGAGATTTTATTTATTTATTTACCTTTAAATAAAAATTAAACGTACGACAGGGAGTTACCTACCTACTATGTAAATAAAGTTATGTAGTACCTAACCACCTAACTTTAAATAGCCTTAATTTTAGTGCCTTGATATGATGAAATAGGACATCTATACTTAGCGTTCAAGTGCTTCATATAAGCCCAAAAACACACATACCCAGCAAATTATCTCTTCCACCAGGTCCACTAATAACCGTCCCATTGTCAAAGTACGTGGGTCGCAAATGGGTCATCATGGGCTCCAACATCCCGCTGCTGCTGGGCTGGCTGCTGGCCGGGGTGGCCGGCGACCTGCCCACGCTGTACGCCGCGAGGATCATGTGGGGCTGCGCCACGGGCATGCAGTTCGCTACCGTGCCCATTTATATCGGGGAAATCGCTGAGGTAGGCTTTTGACACCAGCTAAGCACACAGTCAGTGGGGGTGGCCGTTTATTTTTGGGAAAAAGCTGAGGTAAGACTTCAACACTGTCTCAGGTATGAGGTAGACAGAAATGCTTAAAGGATCCCGCTTGCTTCTTTCGCAGAATACAGTTGGTAAAGCCATGCGAGAGATCGCTCTCGCCCAACGGAGTAGGTACCTTTTGCCCCGTGCACAAATATTGGGGAAATCGCTGAGGCAGGCTTTTGACACCAGCTAACCACACAGGAAGTGGCGGGTTTATATTGGGGAAATCGCTGAGGTGGGCTCTTTCAGATTCTCAGGTACCTACCTACATATGAGAGCGTAAGGGATTCTGCTTGCTCCGTTCTTTTGCAGAATCCTTAAAAGTAGTTGAAGGCAGTTGGAGAGATGAGAATGCTCGTGGCGAACTTTATGTACGGCTCTCGTGTTTTGGAAAGCACGCAAAATCATCGTTACTGGTTGTTATTGATAGATCGTCATAGACCTTCTGGGTGGTTAAAGTGAA
>DWIY01001061.1:0-10861 GCA_018248615.1 Erynnis brizo brizo
TGGATGTTAACATAAAATGTTTTGAATAATTTTGATTTTACTTCCTTCTTGAGGTAATTATTTCTTTAGGTATCTCATTAATGATCCAATGCAGGCTCGGTTTTCCTCTCACAATGAGAAGAATGAAGGCCTTAGTCGACCACGCTGGCCTAGTGCGGGTTGGTGGACTCCACATGCCTTTGAACACATTAAGAGCTTTTAATCTCAGGCATACAGGTTTTCTCACGATGTTTTACCGTTACAGCAGGTGATATTTTAATTTAAAAAGCGCACATAACTTTAAAAAAAATATATTGGCGCGTGCCACTGGGACTCGAAGTAAGAGACCGAATTCTAAGCCACTGTGTTATCATCGCTATACCGCCCTCTTACAAACGCCAAACCCATGTGCTACGAAATACAATAATCAGCTACTCAATCAATTTGGACAATTAAGTATTTAAGAGCCCATAAACGCCGTAATTCGCGATTTTACAGTTTTTATTTAGGTGTTAACGCCCTATCGGCTCTCGATCGACCCAGTGCCCAATCGAGTAATTCTCGAAACTGGAGCGCAATTTCCTCACGAATTCGTTTAAGGATTAACGACATTAACTTTCATGTCTCGTTGCTAATTGTGTTCGGCTCCCCAATTTCTCAGCGTTATTCGATTACGCACTCGTTTGGGAGAAATGGCAGTCGGACTGCATCAAATTATTTGTATCATCTACCTACCTATGTTTCTTCTTCTTCTTTTCAGGCCTTCGTAGTCCACTGTTGGACATGGGCCTGCCCTAATCAAATCCACGTGATCCTGGGCCATTTCGTCACCTTTTTTTTCTCATTATATTATATAGATATGTTACATATTATTCGTATGTCTAGTCAATCAGGAAAAATAAATTTAAGGGGATAAAATACTCGTATAATTTTACCGACAAAAATCCCACATACACGAGGCTATTCCCCTATTGGTGAAGTGACAGTCATTTTAATGTTTTTGGTATAATTTTAACATTTGCTGTACAGAGATAAAAAAAAATTATCACAACATTTGTTAATTTTCAAAGAATGAATGTATTTTCTGCGTTATACACAATTTCTTATTCATTCTGTATGCTTTAAAGGTACCAGCAAGGAATTGCGAGAGAACCCATAACAATTGTATAAAAAGCGACGACAGTAAAAAAATTCACCGTTGCTTCGTTCACTGTCCATAGGAATATCTACTCGTACTTTTGCTTATAAAAATATCAAATACATTCAGTACACTTGTCCAGGAATAAAATAGTAGAAATTGGCGAGCAAATCGCAGCGTTGTAAGAGAAGCACGTATTCAATCGGACGCTTGGGCGGACAGCGGCCGTTAGGGGTGTATTCTTGTGATATGCGAAACGTTATCGATCATTATGAAAAGAGAATACTTTTTTATGGTAAATGAGAAGGAGCTTTGGAGAATACTATATTATGTAGATTAGTGCTGAAATCCTTTCTATTATGTAGGTATGTATCATGTCTATAAATGTCTATATGTATCATACATAAAGCGCTTCTACTCCTAAGGTCTAGGACAGTTTAACAGCAGGATTTGAGAACATCAATATTCATATTAGTCCCATAAAATTGTTTGTCCAATAAAATAATTATATCAACAGGATAAAAATCCTTTTATTCTGTTAAAATCCTTTTACTCTGTTAGTCAAATTAGTTTATTTATATGATCATTATTATCCTTTTCATTCTAATAGGACATTTTATCCTTCAAAATTTTCCCCCTAAAATATTATCCTCCTAATATTTTCCTCAGTTATTTCCCCCAAACTGGCATCATAGGATGCGGTTTTGATATACTTTTGACGTTTTAAATTATGCATCTCGTCTAGGGGGCTGGCAACATTGGTACTAAATAATAATATCTCTTATTATTACTAAACATAAAATTAACCTAAGGTAGTGGGTCGTTTGCACTTGGTGAATTTTATAATTCTGTTTCTTGAGAATAGTCCCCTAAGGGCAGGATGTCTTGATAAATTGTCGATCGGAGACACTGCTACGACCTCTCCGCCTGTCTCAAAAGCTGCTTAAATAACTCCGACCGAACCATACTTCGTGGCTTGAATGAACTTTTGATGGTGCTCATTATGTTATTGAAATTTATAATGGCAATCTCGATCTCTATAGTTAATTTACTATATCTGTTTTGTCAAGCAGTTTGGAGACTGTGATTAGTCCGTGAGAAAGAAACTAAGTATCTTGTTTGATTTTGAACAACATAATATTGAAAACGCTTTTAATTTATTGTAATTATTACGCTGCGCTCAGTTTGGATGCGATTTCGTACGAATTCAAATCGTACGTATACGTACGCGGCCTTAGGTATTAGGTACTTTGCGAAAATCCATTGTTACTTATTTGTATTTAAATTTATTTGCAACAAAACAATGCATATAATGTGCCTTTGTGATTACCGTTCGGCGACTTAAGATCCGTTTGCAGAACAACATAGGAATATTGAATATAGGAATATTTATATTGCTTTAGAGTCCTAAACAAATATTAAAATATCATGGTTCGGGCATACCTCGGGATCAGCGTCGATGCTGTCACCCGCGTTATTGATAGCAGCTTAACATTATTTATGGCGTCTCAGAGTGGCCAATGTTCTTAGCTTGACGCTTCAGTTATTTGCTCCATACATCCCTGGTTTATATTGCCGAGATACTTTCAGATTTACATCGCATTGAATAAAATTATAAAATTTTAGAACTTGCTTTTTCATGATTCAATTTGGCCTCGGCCAGTTGCAAATGAGCTAACTATTATGTTTGATCCCTCAAATAATTTTACGTGGAATTTCAATTTGGGATTTACGCGGGTGCATTTTCACGCTTTTTCGGACCGGTTTATAACGGCGACGGTAAGGCTACTTCACTGAGCCAAACAATATTTTCTACCAAAGTAGGTACCTACTATAGAATTGACGACTTGTTTCACTTTCTGTTTAGTTTTATAACTTAAAAATAGAAAAATTCACAAAAGCAACTAAATAAATAAAAAAAAAACAAAAAAATTACAACATGTGACTCTTGAAAATTCATTTTCAAAAACTTCTACAAAATACCGTGAAGTACGCGAAACACGGGAGAATAGACACACAAGAAAAACGCTTGCAATCACTAATGCACCGCTTGAAACATGAATCCCGAGTTCTTCGCATTTGTTGTCTCGATAAAAAACGACTGTCACAACCCTTGTACGTATTTACTATCTTTTATTTAGCGAGTGCGGTACAGACGAATACATTTCCCGCGTGTGTAAATGCATCACGTTCAGACTACTCAGCAGACGGTAACGGAGGAGCAGAAAATTGCAAGAGATCTTAACTGCACCGTTTTATGTTCACGTAGACTGGACACTTTGTAATATTGTTATAACAACCTTCAGACGCTGTTTACCTTTGGTGAATTATGCTGCCCTAGTACTCATGACGCTCCTTCAGACATTATGGGAAGCCTTAATTATCGGAAACCTAAAAAAATGTTTAAATTTGATTAAGTGTTGTTACGCTTAAAAATATTAATATAATATG
Source organism: Erynnis brizo brizo (assembly GCA_018248615.1). Taxonomy (NCBI): domain Eukaryota; kingdom Metazoa; phylum Arthropoda; class Insecta; order Lepidoptera; family Hesperiidae; genus Erynnis; species Erynnis brizo. Next base: position 3,569 of record DWIY01001061.1, read on the forward strand.
TCTTGCAACTTGGCTTTTGTTAACTTCGAGATTTCCGAATCACGTAGATCCAATTATTTACTATCCCCTTTTAACTTCGACAAAGCTTTACCCAATAAATAGCCAGTTGTAACTGAAAATATAGTTATTATTTAGTTATTATTTTTCTATTTATAATTATTATACATTTCTTCAAGATCCTTCCAAGTTTGAAAAACCCCATTATTCGTTTGGTATTTGGCAAAAGTGGGAAAGTTTCGAATCAAGTAGGATTTTTTATTGTAGAATAGTGCAAGAAAAAGGGTTTTATATTTGAATCACATAGATCCAATTATTCAGAAATCGAGTTCAACTTCTCTATAAAGAAAATAGAAATAATTTTGGGTAGCAAATTGGCTTTACTTGAAAGCAATGTATTTAAAGAGCAAAGCAAGTATCAAGGATTATGCACGTTCTCAGCCAAACAAACAGGTTTAATGACTATTTACATTGAATAGTTTTTCGTTAAAAGCTTTTTAACAGACTTCTCGTCTATTCATACAAACAACAGTCGTCGTCGGTTCGAACAGTGATCAAGATATGGACAGATACGTGTTTTAATCATTTTCTTCTCTTCTTCTTCTTCTGCGAGATTAGTGGTTAACAATAGCAACTAATAAAATTTTCATATATTAAAAAATATGAAGAGCGTATTTTCTTTTTCGTCAAAATATCTTCCTTATTACTAACAGTGTTATAAAACAGTTTTCTTCAAAATTAATGGACAAACCTGTTATCAGTTACTTACGTTAACCGGGGAAATACCCAAGTATTAAATTTGATACTGTAGGTACATTACATCATACAGTGACTTTTAAGAGAGAGTACCTATTCACGTTATAGACATGGTGTTCACAAACAGATTTAATGACTATTTACATTGAATATGTTTTCGTTAAAAGCTTTTTTCAGACTGCTCGTCTATTGATACAAATGACGGTCGTCGTCGGTTCGAACAGTGTACATAAATCAAGCGAACACAGGCTTGTAGCGAGATCCGCTTTGTTTGCCACTGGGCATAAACGATACGCGTTCTGTTCATTTTCTCAATCAAACGGGCCTGAATTTTTACAATCATCTGCCTAACAAAAGCGATGAGTGGTTAGCAAAAGCAGCCAGCCAACGAAGACACAATTGTATTGTATTTGTTGTACACAATTTATTGTATTTTCCTTTTTCACTGTGTTATACTCGTACCTACAACAGTCAGATTCTGGGTTTCACGTAGTTCTTAGTATTGTGATAAAAAATTTATTCACAGAATATACGACATGTTTCCACGAAATCAAAACAATGAGAATCAGTTTAGTTAGGTAATGTTTATGTGATTATTGGTAAGTCAGTTTATAAACAAAAGATTTTACTTGAAAACCCCATAGATCGTTACCAACTTTTAATTTAGCCAGAGTGAGTTGCTTTTAGTCTGTTTATTTTACTATTTTTCAAAAAAATCGTTCACAATAGGTACTGTCTTGTTCCCTTCTGCTTTTGTATTTAAATTTCATAGGTGTACGAATATACTTACAATAAAAACATAACTGCTAAAAAGTTCATTATTTTCCATTCTAGTATAGAAACTTATGAAAAGGCATGTTGAATTTTGAAAGCATTTTAAATTCTATTAAATTATCGCCTAGACAAACCATTTTAGGCAACAAATTCACTTATCGCGTTTATTTTCAAGTAAACACTTATTTCATATGGACAGCAAAAGTCTTTTATTTTCAACCTTATGCCGACGTAATAAAGATCTGGTGATAGGGTGAAATAAATGGAATATTGGAGAAAATTCCAGCCAGGCTGTATTCGGCGGCGACGGAACCGACGGAAATAGAAATCATTATTTAACGTCAATGTTTAACTAGATTGGCCGCAAATGGGCCGGTAATGATGCTGCGATTGGATACTACTCGTAGCTATACAGAAGTCGAGTGAGAATTAACTAAGTATTCAGAGGTTTCTACTCGAATTAGTCCGTGATTTATGCTTTTTCTTTTCCTGCGTAAACATTAGACATGTTTGTTTTAATTTAAGTTGGTATAAGTACAAGTATCTATGTATGAGTATAAGTATCTGAAAGAGCAGTAATAACCTGGCTAAGAATTCGGCCTCTTACCAGGTCCAGGTTAGAATCAGTGTCACACTTTAAAGTTATGCAATTTAAAAAAATAAGCATCGCCTGCTGTTACGGTGAAGGAAAACATCGTGAAGAAACATGCATACCAGAAAGTTCTTCATAATGTTCTCAAAGGCATGTCATGATTTCAATTGTGATTTGTGAAGTCCACCAACTCACATTAGGCCAGCGTGATGGTCTAAGAACTATTCTTTTCATTGTGAGAGGAGACCCGACCCTGTTATGAAGTTTTTAACTTGAAGATTTTCTCTACTGAAACATCGTTGGAACTTCATTATGTACTTAATTCGTAACGTTATTACTGTCGCACAGAAGTTATAAGTAATGGAATTATTTAAAACCACATCAAAATTAGTTTGGAACACCTAATATAGGAATAACAAAATTAATAGCAGAGCTTAGTGAATACTAATACACTCAGCAGCTAATTAAATCGGGAGGTAATTTGAAAACGATTTTACTGCCCGTTTCATATCGGTAAACACAAATTTGATAGGCTTTCAATAGAAACATTTCCCAATACCCTGAATGGTTTGCGGTGCGTGCGCTCCCCTACTAATGAGATGGTGACTTAATTTAAAAATGTTTTCGTCCGTTTTGTTCAGGTAAGTGTTGCATTAACAGCGGTGGAACTAAATATTTGAATCAAAGAATAAATCATCCATATAAAATGTAAGTCGTTCAGACACTATTTTGCAGGACTGTAAAGGAACAGCAACTACATACTCGTACCTGAAGTTCAACTATATTGATCTGCTAAGTGCAAATAAAGGGGGTGAAGTGAGCTCTTCTTCAAAACTGGCAACATACTGGTGTGACGAGTCGTACCCTGTTGTTACTCGGTGTTGTTGGGGACGGTAGAAATTAATCACTATTTTTACTAACCGGTGGCCCGTTTGCATGATCATTAAAAAAATATTAATTTGTGTGCAATGCCTTTCAGTGGTCATTATGTTGAGTTGTGAAACTTTGATCCTAAATTAGTATTTTTAGTATGAGTTTCAAGGTTTTTGCCTATTGTCATTGTTTTGTTATTGTCTTTGTGTGTCTGTTGCATCACTTTTTTCGCTACAAGTTACTCGCAAGTCAATGACGAACGTGTCTTATCAAACCTCAATCCATCTGCTTCACTCATCATAAACCTGAGGGGTTTAGTAAAATAAAGATAAAAAGACATTACATGAAGGAGTTTATTTAATATGAGGCGAGCCAGGGACATCAAAAGGCATCTCTGGTTATTGGAATTTGATGATTGTTTGGGAGACGCCGGGTCGCTGGTGTTTAGATTTTGATACCTTTATTGTATATATGTATATATGAGAAGTAGCTTTAAAATAAAGATGTTGTTCACTGAAAAGCTGTCTACCCGCTTCAAAGGTTTGAATTCCATAATCAATCCCATTGATCTATGTTTCTCGAGGAAAGATTTTGTATTTGTCAAGCAAAAGTCCTGTGTTTTACGTCCCAAATTTATCAATTTCCTTTTCAACTTCTTATACGATAGTGACACTGAGCAGTACAATATATTACTAGGTACTAACTAGGAAAACTCCTATTCAAATAAAATTAAACTTGGCCACTTCACACCATTGCTTAACTCATGAGTACAATGTTACTTCACACTCTATTTCCTCGACTCAACACCTCAAAACAAAGGAACGACTTTCATCCAATTACACGACATCAGGTGCTCCGGCGACAATTAAAGCATGATATTACATTTGGGGCACCGTTTACGAACAAACGTGGGTCTCTACTTTATAGTGGCATAAAGAAAGCTAACGCTGTAAAGTCTAACGTAAATCGCTTATACGGGCGTGTGTGCTCTACCAGACATAAAGGAGAATTAATAAGGCCATTTCGTAGAGCGATTCAGTAGACAGATCGCCAACCTTACTGTCTCTACATATGACAGCATTTGTTCGTGTTGAGACGGTCGGAAATATTGTTGTTAAGAACGAAAAGGTAACATTTTGATCTTGTGGAAGGTTAATGTAATAAACGTGACTGATTCTTAATTATGTTTTAGATTTTATATTTCTAGTAGGTATTTGTATTTTTCTGAAAAGGTTTCTTCCAGGTTTACAATTTTACTAGACAAACGAATAAATTATTATAGGTACATTGGAATTAATTTTTCATCGACCTCAAAAAAGAGGTGGTTCCCAATTCATTTCAATTTTTTTATGAAAGCTGATTACGGTTTTCCTGCTTTACTGCCTAGAAATATTCTAAAAATAGATTGTTAAGTAAAATAATTTTAATTGTTTTGCATTATAGATAATATTATTCTGAATCAAGAATAAAAAATGTAGACACTCCCTTATACTTCAAGCAAAGCTTTCAAGATATACAACCGATATTGAAAGTTATCGATTCAAATCTCCATCTATATAAAGCTCCATATTCGTCTCTCGTTTTATTGAAAGAGTTAGCTTTAAATGCATTTTTATTGGAAACGTTATGTGTATTTGATCCCGTTTTAGTTGAATTGCAGGTATACCGATTTAATAATATTGGATACTTGAATGATATTACGGATTTTCTCGTAGAAATATTAAAAAATTGTTATAAATGACCATTACGTGAGCTTATTCTGCTTGGGTTCAATCGGTATTTCAATGATAGGAAGGTAAAGAAAACTAAAATTTTACTGGCTTCTTAAGGGATAGAAGGACCAAACTTGAAATAACTTTTATCACAACTTCTGCGATAAATGCACATTAGAAACGTACGATTTGAGAGTGAAATACAGGGACCATCGTTTGTACTTATGTATGTGCTATTTTTTAAAATCTCATGACTTCGATAATTTTATTGCTCTATCTAAATGTAAGGCGTTTTTCCCCACTACTATTATTTGCAGACGTTGGAAATCCTTGGAAATTTAAATGTGGAGTTTTATTGGCACTAACTACGAAAGTAAAAAGAGAGTAAAACCCTCCCTTAGAAGTATCAGTAAATTCGAACACTTAGATATGGCCATCAAAGTTTCGGGCACTCAAAAATCCATTTGAAAAATACGCTTTTTATACTTTGCCGTGTTGGTCTATAAGGGAATTGGGTATTAAGAAGGGCGCGTTTATTCTCCCCCTCGCCCCTAAAATCTAAGGTAGCGAAATTACGATCGGATTTAGGGTTATATTCTAATGTTTACTTTACGCGTCATATCTGTTGATATTAGCTATAAACCTTTATAAACTCTAAAGCTATGTCAAAGTGTTGCGCCTAAAGCATAATTCGATGCAACAACTCCTTCGTGGTTAGTTTTAATCGCTCGTCATAACAGTTTACAATTGCAATAATAATTTAACTCTGGTTAAAGCTGAGGCGGGATCAAAACAAGATATTAATGTTTACACAACTCTCGTTCACCGTTTACATTAATGATATCGCTCCCTATCATTGTTATTTGAATTTAAGGTCTCGCTGTGTTTTGTTTAATGTACCTAAACATATTTTGGAGAATAATCTGATTCTCGCATTCTAATTCTTCTAATTTTTATTCATTTCACGAGTAAATTATATATATATCTATATGATAGTATAAGATAAGACTGGACTTTGGAATATATAATTCCAAAGTCCAGTCTTATCCAGTTTTAAATTTTTAAAAAGAAGCGACACTGCAAGTAGGGATTTTTACATTAAAACCTTAGAAAATCGCCTTTCCTTTAAAAAAATACCTACATCTTTTTTAATATTTATTACCATTCCTATTTCTTGGTCTAGAATAATACCTTTGATGCCTATGATATACTGGCACGGAATATGAGACAAATATTAGTAAAGTAATAAACACAGCTTACCTACTTATCTTCTGTAAACGACTACACCAAACTACAGTGTTATAATTTGGTCTAACATTCAGTAGTATAGGTAAAATTATGAATTTGGAAGTGACCCAGTGCCTCAGCTTTGCATTAGGGTGAAAAGGTGACGTCATCGCCAGCCCTCATCCCAACCCCTGCGAGATGACATCATGCTCACTACTGTTGGTTGCTATTTACTGTTCACAGGCGCTACGCATTAGTAAAACGTAAAATATATTCACATAAAATATATTAATATCATTTGGTGGAATGAATTATGGGGAATAAAACAGAAATTTGTTTTAATTAGTGCACTTATTTTAAGTAGCAGAGTAACAAATCGAGTGTCAATCAAATAGTCTCTGAAACCATACGTGCATACGTTGAGAGCTTAGATTGTCGTCTGAAATAAAGTATCAGGCACCCAAAAGGTTTCGATTGAAGATCGTAAAATATTTCGAAAAACATTTAATTGGATGATATAAAAAAAATTGTAACCACCTACCACTTAATTTACTAATCACGCGACTCAGAGCGCTGATCGTTTAAAGTAGAGATTTACTCTCAACTAGCCAAAATAAGGCATTTATTAAATTTCTCTGAAATATTTATACAAAAAGTTGTGTGACGCCTTTAAAAGTGCATGTAATTCGATGACTCACGTGCACCGAAGGACCAAAAGTCGGGTTTCGTTTTATTTAAACGTCCAATTCTGCAAATCAGCATGCACTTACGCTGTTATTGTTTATTTTGACTTCGCAATTCGGGTTTGTTACTTTATTTACTTGGCAATTAAGGTTATATTTGGCTTACTTTTTGGGGCAGCCCCATTCGTAGTTTGCTCAATGTTGCCATAAATCGTTACATGACATGATTATTACTGCGTGTTCAGTTTATAACCGAAAAAAACTAATTGTTGCTTACGGCCACGGACCTACCAAGGGCCATTTAAGCCGCTTTAATTAGCTAACGGTACCGTGACTTTTTATTTGTTACTTTTTAATGAAGTAGTGTTCGTTTCTGGCTAGATAAATATTCATTATACGATTTTTTGTACAATTAAGCTGTACTCGTGTTCTGATACAGTTGAGATGTTACTAAATGTAAATTGTATCTTAATGATAAAGATAAAACTAAACATCAAAACAAGTCCATACCAAAACAAGTTCCATGTGTGCGGATTGTTGCAAAGAAATATAAATACAACTTGAATAACTTGTATAGTACCTTGTATTAATATTATAACCGTAATAATTTAAAAAAATTAAACCGACATCAAAAAAGTATGAAATAATAAAATTTGTTACATACTCGTACTTTAGGCCT
>DWIY01001062.1:0-10858 GCA_018248615.1 Erynnis brizo brizo
ACATAAAAATAGAAAGAAATTAACATTAAAGAAAAATAGCCAGTTTAATATATTTACAGTAAAAAAAATTAATAACCGTCCAATCCATGTAATTTTTACATATTCCTTTTTTGAATTTAGTTTTCGATCCAATTTAATCGTACCACACTTTTATTATATAAGTAGTACTCATAATTAATTTATACTATTTTTTTAGAATTTTCTTTAATATAAAGTCAAATAGTACATAAACTAGGAACTTATTATAATTGCAATAGTAAATTAAACTACTCTACAGATCAAGTTATGCAATGTAGAGCTCGGCTGCTGCAGACTTAAAATAGGTTAGTCGCGTCTATCTGAAATTTTGAAGGTTTTTAAATATTAAAACATCGTCATGATTATTCTTATAATATCTTTTTAATGACATAAACAAAAACAAGAAAGGTACTTATTTTATTTTAGTGGTAAACTCAACGACTCTACATTGAGACATTATAGCAACACTTAAAATATCGTATAATGGTAGTAAAAAATAAGAAAAAATATTTTGGATATTTTTTAAGCAGATCCAAAAACTCTACAATTTAATTATGTAATGTAGAGACTTATGAACGCGGCCACTGCAGGCGTATATTAATCTTTTGTCGCGTCTACCTTATCCTGAACAATTCTGAGATTTTTATTGAAGTAATATCGAGTACATTTACAAGGTAAATCGGCCAAGAAGCGTGCGTAGCTGTGTACAAAAAGGTAATTGCAATAATAGCAGTAATCTGTAAAGCTATAGCCACTGCGCCTTCATGCGTGATTGAACGGCAGTTCGAGGGTCGACTGCTCGGTTATTCGGTCTTGTTAAAATTTAAATCAATTTAAAATTCATATTTGTATGTCCTCATTCGTGCGTAGAGGAGCGAGTACTATTTTATTTGATACGATGTCTTTATCATTTGTCTTTATACAGTTATTTACAAATTAGGTAATCGACTGAATTTACTGGAACTTTCGATCTAATGTCAAATGATATTAACATGCCTGTGAGAAAAATTGTTTTAGGTTAAATTGTGTAATTATCTACAAAAACCTCGCAGACACCACGTCAAAACTTGAACGATAAAAGACAAATACCCTAGTATTTTAAAACAACAAATAAATCAAAATAATTAATGAAATATTTCACTTTTCATTATATTATTGCTCTTACAAAATCTCAGAAGTTACCTGCTTATGCTACCTACGTACTAACGTGTATTTATAGATTTAGGTTGCATATCTCTCGCTCATTTATAACTGTAAGACAAAGAGGTTAGATGAATGTCGTCATCTTCAAATAGTTCGTACCATAACTCTAATAACTTGTACTAGTAAAAGCTATGGAAAATATTCTTATTTGTAGAAGAATTTCACTATTGCTAAATCTTTAAAATTTTTACTGTAATAAAAAAAACTGTTAACATCGATTAATGACAAATAAAAGATTGTAAGTAATTTTTGTACTTAAATAAGAAAATATAGTGTCAATATTCTTTGTTACTTACTCTACATTAGCTAAACAGCTTTTTTGTAGCTTAAATTTTTGTGTTGCTTAATAATTTGAGATAACAATTTAAAAGATTCAAATTTTTCAAAAATATAAGTTTGCATAATTCTTGAATTTAAATCTTACTTCGAAATTATTTTATTTGCTCTACATAGGTTCTTCCTACCATTTAATTGCCTTTGCCAAGGTATATCAGGAATTCAGGATTGTTATTGTCTTAACTATAAAAATGGTTCAAAACTTTTTAATTAAAATCTTAATTCACAGCTTTACATAGACTCTACCTACAATTTATGATTAAATAATATCGGGATTACAGCCTAACATTTAAGAAAGATTCCTGCTTTATAATTAATTACAAGTAAAAACAGAAAATAAACAGAGTTTATTTAATTTAAACAGATAAATGCTGAGTATTAGTCTATTGTCACTTTTCTTACTCTACATCGTACCTACGGTCGATTGAAAGATACGTTACTTAAGTTTCTGTTTTTTCATACCAACCTGTTTTCAGCTGACTTTTAAGTTTTAATTCTTGTAATTATTAAATATTTTAACACCAAGACCGCGTCTCGGTAACAAGCAATATAAAAATTCTTCATCGTTAACGCTAACCGTGCGTTGAGTTTAGTTTCAACTCTCACTTTTATTATTATTTCTATACGAAGTTACGTTCGTACAGTTATTTATTCAGACATACTGCGAGCGGCACGCAACGGACCACCTAAGTGTATACATAATGATCAGCTAACGACTGATAACCGCAGGTTTGATGCTCTACTATTTAGCTCTAGTTCGAGTTCGGTGCCGGTGAATATTTTTGGAATTTGAGAAAGGTCACGGCATCTGACACCCTATAAATAAAAATTATCAAAAAGGCACACGGATTACAGGGAGGATAATGAGGTATCCTTTGCGAGGAAGGGTCGCATACACCGTGGTCCCCGCCTGCGCGCCCTCTGTGGACGTTAAGTTCTGTACGCGAGCAGTTTGGCGCGCGAAGCCGACTAGGACACATGTCTCGGATGTAACGCCCCACTCTCTCGTGAATCGCTTCAGCGCTGTTTGGACAAGTGTTAAGTTGATCGTTTCGTGTGATACAGCTCTTTGAGGTTGGCATTATGTTTAAATTAAGCGTTCGAGTTTTAAATAGCTAAGTGCGATACTGTTTTTTTTTAATTTATGGACTGAGTGCTCGGCTTTTTCGGACTGCCTTTTGTTAGACAGGTAATTAATTAATTTTTATGTACTTTTATTAATTACTTTTTTTAAATTTTTTGATGTTTATTTTTTATATTTGTTTATAGTTAAACTTTATGTAAATTTAAATATGGGAAGTTCGTACATATTTTAATAATCTGAACAAAGAATCTTTATCTGATTGATAATTCATAACTTAGTAGTGATTTATATCTAAAGGTCTTAAGTGTTAATTAATTAATGGTTTAGTGATGTAACCGTACAGATTACAAACGATATTTTTTAATGTTGTCGGTTTTTGTTGAAAGTTATATTTGAAGTTGTTAAAAATTAAGTGTGAAAGAACTTGGTCGACAAACCGGAACCCAGGTAGAGAATGAAAACAATACTTTCAAATTAGTCATTGAATTGAACATGGTTAATTTTTTTTAATGTAGAGATCGCTAGATTTGTCAATTTCTACCTGTTCAACATTTTTTTAAAACGGAATACAGTCATCTCTTTCTCCCGAAGCGTTACTAAGAGAGAAAGAATTTTTAGTACGTTCCTATTCTGAGAAGATTGGAATAGGGACATAATGCGTCAATGATTATTCTGTTTTAATTTTGAAAATGTTTGTTTTTGTTTGATTGCGTTAACACTGTGCGCTATTAAATGGCTATCTGCTTGAAATGTATGTCTTATGTAATTTGAATATTAAGTTTTGTTCAACCATTTCTTGTATTCGTCAGTGTTTTTGTTAGCTTAACGTAAACTATCAAACTTTAAAACTAGATAATATTTAAATATGACGCGTTATCAATGAATTTATATTATGTAAGGTCGCTTCGTGGGATAATACTGACAGTAGAGTAACAAAGAGTTTGAAGTGATTTTTTATAACTACCGCTTATACGCAGTAGGTAGGTTGCTTTGATGTAGAGTTCAAAGTTTTTTAAGTGTTTTGAAAGATAAGCGTTGAGTTGTTTGATTGGTTTGCTGGTTGTACAAATATTTAAGTGACACTTTTCTGAATAATAATGTTCTTTGTTTGAAAGCAAGTATTATTAATGTCAGTATGTTGTATATTGGATTCTTGTTTATTTTTATTTTTATTTCTACTTGATTTATTTATTAACTTTTTTCTATGTGCACCTTTTTTAATAAATATAATAAAATATTTATTACGTCGACCGACAAGGAAATTCCTATCCCGTATTGAGTCAATTTTCTCCTTTGACTACTTGTGGGTTCACGATCACTCGCAGGTAGAGTTAGAAGGGGACGGAGCGATTTAATAAGTTGTATATTTCTCTCTCTAATATATTTTATATAACTGATTTTGCTCGTGGGAAATCTGCCAACAGCATCCGTAGGAACGGTCAGATTAAGAGTTAAAAGAATTAAAAGTCATTTAGCTTCAAATTACGGAGCGGGCGAAGCGCTTATTATCTAATACTCTACCATTGACGTATGCTCAATACTTTAGGAAAGTAATCGAACGATACAGATAAGAGTGACACGTTGAAAAAGTAGGTATGTGCATATAAATGAAACTAATCTTATCGATTAGGCATCTGAGATATGGCTCCACACGTGCGGTTGTGAATTATGGACAATTATAGGCAAAAAATCGATTTATTACTGCTCAAAATACACACTTTTGGATGTCTAACCCATAAATGTCCTACGGGTCGGGTCTCCTCTCATAATGAAAGGATGTAGGCCCTAGTCTACCACGCTGGCCTAGTGCGGGTTGGTAGAGACACTTTGAAATGAAATATTGTACAAATATGCCGTTGTGCTCATAAATCACATAACTATTTTAAATATCATAACTTTTACTATTTTAAAGTTCATTTTTACTGCAAAGACTTTAGAGTATTTGAAATAATGCATTACGTTTTTTATTTATGAACGCTGACGCTAATGGGCAATAGATAAATGAATCTATTTTCTAAGTAGCGGCTCTATAGTACCGACTCTATAACGTTATCCCCGCCCTTGGTGGCATCATAGTAACACCGATTTCAGCTATCGTTCATCTCTTTCTATCGTACTACATATAATGTAATGTAGTTACATAATAATAAAATAGCTTTTTGTGAACACTTACATTGATCATTAGATTTTAAAATTGCGTTTCAAAGGCTCGTTCGTTCGTTTTAAATTAAAACCTGAATATAGTAAAAATATATTAATGTGGCACTCTATACCTACTTAAGTTATATATATAAAAAATTGAGCCTAATTTTTTGTAAATATTATTCAAGGTACATACAAAGTAGAGTTCATCTTTAATCCATTTATGTCTCACTGCAGAGTCGGATCTCCTCTCACAATGAGAAAGATAGGCCTTAGTCCACCACGCTGGCCTAATGCAAAGTAGAATCAACTGCTCATTTATCGATCTGAGTATACAAACGAGACGTAACGACAGAACTGAGGCAACCACAAAACCGTTTAACTGCAATACATAAGATATCAAATAATGGTGTCTAGGCTCGATTTTTCCGCAATAAATTAAGTAATATACACAGTCAATAACTCTCGAGCGCGTCGACTGCGTCGCCATTACCCTTGATTTATTCGCGTTGTGCGCCGTCCATTGTCTGCTGTGGCCTATCAACTTTATACTTTCCCAGTACATACCCGCAAGGTACAGCGCGCATTACATGGAAATTTCGATTAGTCCTCTTGATAAATTACTTGCTATTAGGCTTTTATAGCTCGGGGACAGTTATGTTTAACGGTAACGCGGTCCTGCAGCACAAATACTAAAGTAATAGCTGAAATTTGTAAGCTCTTCGCAAAAACTTTGTGGCAACTTCGTTCGTCCTGGACGCAAATTGGATCGTAAATTGTTTTTTGGAATTCCTTTTTTACTAATTGTTGCTAGGATTGTTATAACATATCAAACATTGGTAAAACATAAACTAATCCAATTCTACATTGATCGTTTTGTAGTTTTTTAATTAAGTAAACGGTAAGTCGGTTTAATTTGACTCTACATTTCTGCGGTTGTTCTCCGTCTAGCTAGAATCTCATTTTTAACTGTAAATTGCGGAAACTAAAAATAGCTCTTTGATTAAAAATGCAAAGATAATGAATATTCTAAATTAAAATTTTGCCACTTGTCATTATTTCTTCCATGAACTCTACATAATTGCAATATCATTAAAGAAATGTTGGAAATAATATAAATACAAATTAATGTAACTTAATGTTAATTTTTTCAATACCTACAAGTACGACAAGTATTTTCGTGTTATGATATAAGTAAATTTTGTTCAGATAGCCGTGAAAATATTTATTAAATAAATTAATAAAATATTATTCTTTTTTTTTCAAAGTTTACACAACAGCTTTTCTAACATAAGGCTAACATCAAAAAGATAGTACCGTTGAAAGTTGAAACCACCATAAACCTAACTGTTCGGTTTATATCATCAAGCGCTCTCCACTGTAGCTAATGCTGAATACTTCGCTTCGCAGCGTGGTTTTTCTTAAGAAATTCATAAAGTTCTTGTAAACCTATTGTTTCCGATCGATTGAACTCAAAACATTAACAAGAATACTTATAACGAGTAAGCGAGTAATAAAAATATAGATACTGTTTGAAATGTAGAGACTATAAAATTTATATCAATTTATTTCGTAACATAACAATAATTATGACATTATTAGTTCCAACTCGTTACAAAACAATATTAACATTCCATTTTTCCGTTAAATGTACGCTCTTTGCACTTACGTGAAAATGAAATTGTAATTATAGCTTAAATTATTATTAATTTTAAATTAATATTGCTATAAATGAAAATTTTACTCTCCGCTATATTTTAATCAATAAATGACAATTACTTAATAGAACTTCATCGACATTTCAACACTTTCCTGTCCTACTTTTGAGAAATGACTTATAGAAAGTAACACGTAGAGTACGTAGAGCTAAGCTTTAATATCACTCGGAGTAAATCACACGTAAAATTGTTAAAAACCTTTGAAGTTTCCTGCCACTGTCATTTCAGGTCTATTTATGGGTCAAGAGAAGTGTGCCTCAACTTTGGCCTTTGTTAGATATGAACGGCCATAATCAATTACATACGCTACTTCACACATTGACCCGTAAATAACTTAAATAATGCTCAATACTTTATTCTTGTGGATTAAGGGTTTTAAAGGCCAAATATTATAAAGAAACTTATATTCCTCTGACTTCTGCAAAAACTGGGGTTATTTATTTAAATTTATACTATCGACTCTACATTCTTTATAATGTTGACTCTATATTTCAATTCTTCGGTGACGCAATGCTACCACGTTGCACCATTGGTGAGTGTTGTATTTGAAATAGTTTGCACGTTTCAAACAGAAAAGTTAATCTTATTATCGAGATCAGAAGAAATTGGTAAGGAAGAGTCACCAATACATAAATTTCTATAAATTAAAAATGTGGTTTATTTCTTTAAAAAGAATAAATACGCGAAATATAACCCTCATGTAATTTAAAAGTTATTAGTATCGAGAAATAGAGGCGTGATTGGATTTAGACCTAATTGGATTACTCGAACGGTCGCGAAGACTTTACAACAAACTGTCTTAGTTCCTATAACAATTTTAATTTTTAAACATATAATTTGTCTTTCCTTAATACTTTTTACAACAAACATGAAAACCAAATTTTGTTGGAGTAAAAAAAAATTCTTTAGTATTCTATATACATTTGGTATACAAAATATCTCTATCTATTAGATGTGGAACGAAAGTGGTATTCCCAAAAAAACAACTTTTCACACAAATTAATTCACCGAAAACGTCGAAATGAAGAATAAATATATTACATTTGAAAACAAAGACAAATGTAGAGATTCCCTTTACGAGGCTTCCTTGAAATTCTTTATGCGCCAACAGCGCCATCTAGTGAACGGCATTTATAGTAGTGTAGAGTTGTATGTAGCTTTTTATAAACAAAATGAAACAACTACACTCTATCAACAATTACTGAAAGATTAATGTGAAATAAACAGTTCTCTTGTTTTGTGTTTAAAAAATGGTTACTACCTATAAGTACATTTCGCAATGTCTTTGATTTGTCGTAAGTAGAGTCCATTTTCCTACTCTTCTTTCATTTTGTAAACAATTTTGACAATGCTTTACTTAATTGAAAATTGTCTCTAAATAGAATGATTAAGATAAAGCCTGTGAAATCTTGTGTCTGAATGATTTTTAAATCCGAATTTATATAAAAAAAATATAGGGAATATTACTTATTACGTAAGAATAATCTAAATAAGATCTAAACCTTTAGATTCGTGCCCAAAATAGTAATTACATTAGAAAGGCTTCTCAAAAACAAAAGTCATTATTATTAAGACTTATTCCTTTCTTTAACCGTGTTATTATTTTTCGTCGTAGAGCACTTTGATTTCCCGCTTCCCTTTTTGTTTTTGATAAGAAACGTCACTTACACTCAGGATTGTTATTGAGTTTCGATACAGGGGTATGATATTTGAGGACGCGTGTAGGCGTAATACCTGTGGAAATTGTGATAAGGACATTGTGAGTTTACTCTTGAAAAATTGCAATAACCGATTTATATGTAGTGCTTTTATACTATCGATATGATAATAATATGATTTCCATAATAGTATGATCAAAATATATCGTTATTGAACATAGTCATTGACTATTCACAATCTATGTTATGTTATTGAAATAAACTTGTCTTGTTAAACAGAACTTAGGTAATGTTATAACGAGTTTTAAGTTTCAATTTCTAAAATGTGAGTTCTTTCATATGAGCCTAGGAAAATATTTAAGTATATCTGAGATTATTTCAAATAGCTAAAGCACTAGTTCAAAAAGCTAACAGGCTAGGTTGGCGATTTAAAATTGCTAAAAAAATGATGTAATTAGAGATTTTTCAAATAAATTAAGTTAACCTCTGTTATAGTCTATAACCGGTTGAAATAAAATTTAAAAAAATCTTTGCTACTAAAAAAACACTGATTCGTGTGCTTTTTAACATTGTGATATAATGTAAACAAATTAAGGGCAGGGGGGCACAGATAATGACATTGATTCAATGTGAAATTTAATAATTTTCTCACAAAGCGACTTGAAATTGCTCAGCGAATAGATACTTAATCGGTTTATAGTGGACGGTACCGCTACCACTTACGTGGTGAATGTTAACGACACGCCTGTCGTATGTCATATAACATCTGTGACAAAAGAACTTTTACCAAGGTATCTCCGCTATACGGCCAGTATCAAAAAATACTTGTTTTATCAATTATAATTATCATTATAAGATTAATCTTATAATGATTATAATGATTATATTATAAAACATTTGATCTTATTAATTATTATACTTCCATAAATAATTGCATTGCTCACAATTTAGTAGGGGAAGGCTCTAAGTACCTACTAACATTATAATAAGCATAAAAAAGTAGACTAAAATGTAAACGATATAATTATACACTGTAAACGAAGTGGAGTTAAATCTGTAATGTTTATAATATTGTGCTGCATAAATTAATAAATAAAGAATTTTAACAATTGATTAACATTATTTACTGATACATGGTAAAAAAAGATAATTATTTCATGCAACGCTTATTATGTGAAATATTTAGTTGGTCGGTTTTAACTAGAAAATTTAATCTTGTTATAAGAAGACTGGTTCTAAGAAATTGTTAATGTAGAGTCGCTAATACGTGAATTTCTATAGAAATATAAAGGTTCTCCGTTTTTGTTTACACCCCGATTCCGCTTACTTACATTTTTAGCTGCGAATTGAAAATACACGAGATAACGCTGCTTCAATTCAAAAGTAACACAAATCAAAACCTCACTTTTTTAAAGGAGAGCGAATCAAAGAAGAAAAACAATAGAAGTAGCGATAAATTATGTTCGAAGGATCGCTAACCACGATTCCAGGCCAATGTCTTAGTATCGAAGTGTCTCACTAGAACCAGCTTTAACGCCTACATTCTACGATCAATCATTTGTCGAGACCCACTACGAGAACGTTAAGTACCATCGAATATACTAGGTGAAGGCTGTTGAAACTTCCCAAAGAATGAATTTTGTTTGAGCTTAATGATACAACTCGTTAAAATGCTTTGAAACCGAAAGTAGGTATTAAGTAATTTGAATAATTTGAAGAACGTTTGTTTTTGACAAAAGCTTGATTTGGCGACTTCGCGTATAGATATTTTGATGTCACGTAATATTTATTACGACTTCAGCGCACCCATTTGAAGTCATGTGCATGTATCTCTGGAGCAGTGCCGTACATAGCCTTTTCTGCGCCCTGTGCGAGCTTCTATAACTGCGCCCTTGTTTTTTTTATCTATTATAGGTACTCTAGAGTAAACCCTATGTATAGGCTTACTTTATTTCATTAAAATACGGAAGATAGCATAATATAATTGCGTTTAAGTATGAATTGGTGAAAAAACGTTTATTCGAAAATATCGAGCATTAGGGGCGCAGCGGGAACTTATCAGGAGCAAACCGAAAAAATAACAGTCCTGCCTGGTCTGGCCATTCTTGCGCCCCCCAGAGTCGCCCTGTGCCTGGGCACCCGTGGCACCGCCCTATTTACGGCACTGGGTATGGTTGCTGGAGATACTTGTTTAAGGCGAAAATCTTGGCCCTCATGAATAGAAAAATACCCATGTACAAGTTTAGATAGGATTTCTCCTCTATTTGAGGTTGATTGTGGGTGTCTATGGGCGGCAGTGACCACTTAACGTCAGGTGACCTGCATGCCTGTATGCTACTCATATACAATACAATTAAAAAAGTTTTACCCGGCACTTAGTTCATGTTGAGCTTAGTTTGTGAAGATATTTCAAGATATTATAGATATACTAGCTGACCCCGCAAACGTTGTTTTGCCATAAAAGTTATCGAGCGCTAAAATGATCATTAAAAAATAGGGGTTGATGATAGAAGGGTGAAAATTTAGGGTTGTATGTATTTTTTAATGCCACATTACAAAAAAATATTTTTTTAAAAATTTGTCCAAAAAATAAAAATAAAATGTTAAGGGTGGACAACCCTCATCACTTAGGGGTATGAAAAATAGATGGTAGCCGATTCTCAGACCTACTGAATGTGCATATAAAATTTCATAAAAAT
>DWIY01001063.1:0-10853 GCA_018248615.1 Erynnis brizo brizo
ACTGCTAAGGGCTGAAAGGAAGGAAGGATAAGCTTAAGTTACCTTTTTAAAACACCTATTGAACACACTCATCCATTGAGATTAGGTTAAAAATTTTTTTTGTTTTTTGAAACCAAATGAAAATTCGAAGATTATGGTCAGCATTTTTAGGAAACCACTGTAATTCACTGCCCCACTACTAATATCTTCCATACTTCTGCAATGAGTAATTTCTAGCGTTTTATTCAGAATAATTGAGAATATTGTATGGATCATTTTAAGGTGGCTTCAGTCCTCTGAGAGTAGGTACCTAACTACATTTTTCTATCAAATTTTTTACGTGACAGAAATAACACACAGCCTTCTTTCTTGCTCTTTATTTTTTCTCAAAAAAGAATTCTCTTCTCTTTTTAACTTTTAAACACCAAACAAAAAACACCAAACCAGAAACGCCAAGTAAAATAAACAAAATACTGACGAACATAAATCAATAATCCGAAGCGTCGGGGACCAGAAAATATAGAATTTCATCCGTTCCAACAGAAATCGAGATCAGAAATGCTTTTATCGTTCGAGTATTTGAATTTCCTACGAGCTTGCGTTCCTGGGTAAATTCTTTTAAGACGGAATGAAATCGCCCGTGACGAGAGCCTAAGTATACTGACCCCTAGAGATTTTATGCGCATTTTCCTTCGCATAATCTGTCATTTAAATTTAAAACTTAAGTTGTGTTACATCACTAGCGACAAATAGTTTTAATAATAGCTTTTGTTTCACTTGCTATTGTCTGTATGTTGTAGATTCGGGTTACATCTTGCAACTCAATTTTAAAGCAGTTATACCGATAACCGATTACATTTAAATTTTAAAACTTAAGTTGTGTTACATCACTGTTAGCGACAGTTTGTTTTATTAAACTTGCTGTTTGTATGCTCAATTTTATAGCAGTTATTTAACCTATTAACCTATGTTTCAATTTACCTAAGTCATTTCTAAATCCAATATGGCGGCCGGCCCAAATCAGCAGATTTGTTATTTTTATGCATTCTCATGATAAGGCTATCAAATGAAAGGGCTTGCTCCAGACAATACTAAAATAATAATAGCTTTTTTAATGTTTTCTGAATAAATAATTATATTTAGATTTGTTTCCATTTCAGGTAAGTCATCAATCGTAGTTATAAGATGTGTGGAGGCGTTTGGACATTATCTTTGTAAGTAAAAACACTTACCAAATTATGTATTATAGTATAGTATAATACGTGTATAAAGCATCAGAACTACAAAAATTACAATTAAACATATACACAATATACAATAAAACATAATTATACATATATACAATAGAAAATTATTTCTCGCACAATTTTTTTGAGTAAATGGAAACAATTTAATATTCGAAACCAATATTGCACCGAAAAGCTTGCGAAATAAACCCGACCCTTTGTAACGACGGAACAAAACGCTTTTGTAATGCCACTGATGAAGAGGACAGTCATACAAATATTGATATTGATATATCGCGCAGTAACACGTCGGTCGTATTTACGAAACGCAACATACTATGCAATATTGGTATGGAATTAATACCAGTATTGAATTGTATCTACCATTATTGAAACGGTTATTGAAAATGTGTGTTAATTTCGAAATTTTGTATAGAGATATGATTGTTACATTTATATTGACTCCAAAAATGCTGAAAACTTGCGTGAACATTAAGAATATCATTACAATAAAGATGTAAAAAGTAGTACAATTATTAAAGTTTGAAAAAATGTTTTTTTTTTTACTTAAACAAAACTGTTTTTGTTTTTTACGTAAGCAAAATTTTAAAATCTCGTATTATCTTAGTTGAGAAGTGGCAATGGGCTCTACACGTAAGACTCTACACTTACATTGCATAAATTAAAAAGATTTTGTCAAAAGAAAAAGCCATTTTGTCTTGAAACATGATTTGCTTTCACAGAAGTAACTTAATGAAAAGAAATCCTCCATTACAAAACTTGTAGCACACAGCAGAATCCAATATCAGCTTTAATCAAAACGAGATTGAGTAAACACGATAAGGTCGAAGCTCCAAATTAAGTAGGTATTCGTATCGTCTGTAATTTTATCCTTAATTACCCGCTAATTACAAGTTTTGATGTCTACTCAGGTGTAAAATGAAATAAGACACTTATAATTTGGCGGAGAATTGCGTCGGTACATCTCAAATGCCTCGGGGATTCGTCGCGTGTTAATAAACTTCTAATCGAAATTTTGTTTTGTCTACCCACTTTAATTCTGTAATTAGATAGCGATGTGTTTGTTTATTTGAATCGGGATTTGCTTGAAGAGTTATTTTAGTAATTGAGTAGCAAACGGGCATGCAGGCTACCTGATGTTAATGGACACCCACATCCACACTCAAATTAAGTTATGTGAGATTGTATGCGGGAGCTTAGGATATTTTTAAAAACAAAAATATTTTTTAGGCTTCCATCGTTTATTTCAATAACATTACGATACAAAAAAAAATACAAAACAAATATACCTGCACATCAAAATAATATGTTACATAACAGTATATAATTAAAGATAATGGTTTCTTTTAGCACCCCCAACTATTCTCACAAACGTCTCAGTCCACCTATTTGTTAAGGAATAACACTACGAAAAATAACACACCGAGAGAAATATCCAACTACAAAGCGAACTCCGAACTCAACGGACGTAATCGAACTGAGGACGTCATTTCGGAAGCTAACAAAAACACTAATGTCTCTTCCAAAACTAAGCAATACGATTCCGAGTACACCCCGAATCGAGTAAAAAAGGTCGTCGCAATAAAAACAAAGACAGTTCAAACGAGTATTGTCGAGCGTCGGGCGTCGTTTGGGCTTCGTTCTGCGCAGTTGGGAGGCAAGCTGACACCTGAACCTGTACCATTAATGTTAAGGAAACGATTATGTCGAGATTTGCATAATCATTTTATTAAGTCTTGAGAGCAAGGTGTAAAGGTTTATTCTTTAAATAAATAAATAAAGGACGTAAATGTGACATAATTATGCTAATTCAGATATAGTGTAGTTTTTTTAGACTAATAAATACACTAGTACTGTTATGCTAGGAATACAGACAAGAATCAGTTAAATTAAATAATAGAATAGGTATGAAAGCACCGAGAAGATAAAGAAATAGTATAACAAAAAATTGTATTGCGTTCCATAGTTTTAAATCGATAAGAATTTGTGCAAAAAAGTTTTTGTGCAAATTTCTTTAGTTTATAACAGCGAAGTATTTTTAAAATGTCTTGGAAGACCAATTATAGTTATCACGGAATCAAACGCTGGTTATATAAACCACTAAGCAATCCTGCAAAAAGGCGATTTTCAGTGAAGCACTCAACCGATATTCGTGTCAAATCCACGGCATGGGTCAATTAAAATTATAATTGAGTATTTGGGGGTCAGGAGGGAGGCGAAATTGCTCGTTGTATAGTTAAATGAGACCCAATTTCACTGAAATTAAAACTATCCACAGTTAACAACATTGGACAGACGGTAATGAAATCCGTTAGTGCATTTTGGCTGACAATAAGGATTGCATTGATCAAAAATTGCAATGGATTTTTTTTTGTAGAATTTTATTAATTTATTATTTTTTCAAACTATTTATTATGATGACCTGAATGGCGCAGTGTTTGAGACAGTGGTGTGCTGCGTGGAGGGCTTTGGTTTGATTCCCAGCAGAGCAGAGACTTTAACAATGAATTTTATTTTTTGTTTCTAATTGAGGTGTGTGTCTTCTTGTGTGTTCATAGCATCTACGACCCAGGGAATTTTAGTATCCTCAGTTTATTATTTTACGGTGAATGTTGATACCTATACCAGAATCAGTTATACGTTAACCTTTTGATAACCTTTCTTCGATCTCCGACAAAAAATCAGTGTATCTTCACAAATAGTCAGAATCTTTGCTAGATTAAAGATTTATTGTATCGAAATATCTCTTGGACAAATAAAAACCTACATGAG
The DNA here is from genome assembly GCA_018248615.1 of Erynnis brizo brizo. Taxonomy (NCBI): domain Eukaryota; kingdom Metazoa; phylum Arthropoda; class Insecta; order Lepidoptera; family Hesperiidae; genus Erynnis; species Erynnis brizo. The sequence goes on from DWIY01001063.1 coordinate 3,999, forward strand.
TCGGAAAAATTCCATACTTGAATAAAACCCTTTCAATAAAGAAACACAAAGCAATCGAAAGCTCAACCGTCTAGCTGTTTTTCTCTTCATTTTCATAACATACAATAATATCAGGTTCCATTGACGTAAGGTGAAACTGTGTACCTTTATTAGGTAACTTTCGTAGTTTGCATTAGAGTTGCCTCAGTTGCGTAATATGAACTGTTCAAATAAGCTACGCAATCGTGATCTGTTTTCGCTTGCTCGAGCTCAGTCATCCCGTATGATGTATCAGCAGTGCCTACATCTTAATCATAATAACACTCGTCTCTAGGCTTGAACGTACCTTTCATAAAAGTTTGTGCGTTATGGATGGCACTAGTAACTTCGTGATCCATATTAGACGTATGACGATGTTCTGTTTCATGTACTTGAGTATGAAATTCATCACGTCATATCAGATTCATAATGAGTATTTTTTGTGCTGATGATATTCTGATTTTTAAATTTAATGATTCTTTAAGTTTTGTACTGTTAGATATTCAATAATTTGGCGATAAGTTTTGTAACTACTGTTGGACATTTAATTTGATATGACATTCTTAATCAACTTGATTCATTTTGCTATCAAGTTAATTTACATCAAACATTAACCACAGACTACAAATCTTGATCAGGGCATCAAGTATTATAAGATATGTGAAGGAAAGTGTTGTGAATGTCCGATTTACCGACTCTTATGTTAGCAAGGCGCGGGCTCAACAAACTTAAAATTTGTCTGTATCAATAATAACAAACAACTTCACCGAGTGAATTAAAAGTATTTGAGTTATTAAAACCGTATAGGTCCTTGCCTAAAATTTTTAAATTTGTCCGGAAAGTCCTCAGAATAAATCGTAGCTACAACGCACTATAACATGCACTTTAACGCCAGTAGCATCACACTCGACTGTGACGGTGCGTTGACGCCGCGGGCGCCTGATTCCAATTAGCGTGTATCAATCAGCGCGCTGACTGGATTACCAGTAAATGGAATTTGCATAGCTTGTCGTTGTCCGCTATGAATCCAGGGGCCTTTTGACTTTGATATGGCCATAACTCTGCTACTGAATAGTGTCATACGATACAGTGTGTTGGCTTCGAACTAGCGATAATTTAAGGGCATGAAATAGACCAAATTTCATCGACGAAACACCCCCTATACAAGGGTCTAGCCCCCTCCTGTTGAAATGGCAGCAATTTTGTATCATTTTTTTTAAATGCAGAATGATAATAAAGAACATTTATTTCTAATAAATCGCCTTAAAGAGGTTAAAAATAGCTAGAACAAAATTTACTCCTTTGAAAGTTTTCGATCAGTTTAATATGAAGCTATATCAGGCAACATGCTAGCTCGTTAATGTTTGAAATTTCATAACTATACACTCCATCAATACCAATTTGTTAATTAGTATCGATACACATAATATTTTTCCCATTGCCTTAACTTACATCGATACAAGTATACCAGCAGTAATTGAAACCGAAACCATCAAAGTAAAATCTACTAAAACAAAGATTAGTATCGGGAACACGAATAAGCATAAAAGCCTAAAGGAAATTATTAACAAATTGGTTTTAGCACGATTAGTGACTTGTTATACCATCAGCTATGAAAAAACAGAAAATGAGATAGTCATGACGTGCCAATGTGCTATGCTCCCTGCATGGCACCTTGGATTCGATTCCCAGCACAAATACCAAAATATACTATTATGTAGTTTACCACTGAAATGAACTTGAATTTGCATGAATAGTACAAGAAGTATTAATGAACATTCAAATCTTAAGGAGAAGAAAAGTGAATTAAATTTTGTTGTAAACTTACTCTTTTACGAAGATAAATAGAAAGAAGAAAATGCTGCCATTGAATTCGAGGTAGTTTCAATGAGTGTGAAAAATATTTACTTTCTTAAACTGATAAAAACTTCCCCAACAAAAAAGACACATTAGTAATAAAACAATCCAACGTATTCAGTTTAATATTCCATAGTGGGACACCTTTACGTGCGACCACACGATATTCGTGACAACCAATATAAAGACTTGAAAGGTACGTTGTTATTAGTTTTACGAGCTTTTTTATAGTTCTAATTGAAGTTGACACCACTGTTCTATTTATTACTGTGGTTTTATGTTTTCGAAACGAAATTAAAAAAGCTGCCGATGGTTTGACGGCATCGTAAAAGGTTATAATGGTAAATGCGACACTCAAAAGATCAGTGCCGTGAGCATAAACACTATGGTCAAAGTATTTGTATCTATACATGTAGTTAACGTATGCCATTGGGACGATGTCAGACAGACTGGCTGACGTACGTTATAGATACGTTAACTATACGAATACTTTGACGATAGTGTTCATGCTCGGAATACTGAGGTATTTATTAAATATGGATTGTGATTTTGAATTTTGGTTCTAATGACTAGTATTAAAATTGTAATGATGTTATAAGAAAGGATGGTGGCATTTCTATTATTTTCACTGATTAGTTATATAAAAACAAAAAGACTGTGTATTCATGACTCTGTTAATAAGCCTCGAATCAAATTAAGTTTTCAGAATCAAAAAATTAAAAGAAACAAACGCAGTTAATCTGATGTTTCCATTACAAAAGGACCAAATCACTAATTTATAATTTTTTTATTCACAGAACATGTTGGATAAAACATTAGCTAAAGCCATGCATAAAATCGTTGTTGCTTTCAGTTTTTTTGTTATTGTTATTTATTTTATTCCATAGAAATTTCATTACAAATTTTTGATCAAAACTTTCTTATTAACTAAAAATAAACTCCTATTCCATGGTGTAGTATAAAGTGGAAGATCTATCATCTATCTACCTCTAAATTCTTGTTTTGCAACGTTTACTTACAATAATTAATTTAAAAATCAAATCATTAGAAACCTCTCAACTTAATACTACTTAAGTTCATCAAGAATAACAGTCTACACTAATCCAATTACTGGAACATATTAGTTAGAAGTAAATTTCTTGACCTTATATCTAGGGGTGGTCGTAAGCAACAGTGCATACTGGACTTAGACAGAGCTGAATAGTACCGTTCTAAGATACAAGAAACAGCGTATTATGACGTTGAAGTCAATTTAAAAAAGGTAATCTCAAAAATATTTCGTCAGCTATTTGATAGTTCTAAAGTTTTACGCTATTCAACTATAGAAATGCTAAAAGTGGTATTATTCAAGAATTCTTTTATTGCTGGTAAAACTCGCAAAATAGCATATTTGTGTGTAGCATTTGTATTCATGTTAACTTCAAAAACTTCATCAGCTTCAGTTCCATTTTTAGATTTTGAAATTTTTTGATAGATAATGAAAGAAAACAAGAGTGCTCACGTTTTCTACGCTACTTAAAATATTATTTTATGGTTTGTCTGCCCTGTAGACAGATCGCATTTTAAAAGTATTGTTAACTTCAAAAATAACATCTGCTTCTCGTTCATTTTTATTTTTGAATATTTTTGGTAAACAATTTTAAGAGGCAAGTTTTTCAAAAACCTTGTTTTTTGTTTTAGTTTCGATATTTTTTTGTTTCTGTAGTACCTACCTACCTAAATGAGTATTTTCAAAAAACGCCAAAGCTAGCTTTGCTATATTAATTTCTTGAAAATTTTTGGTACACAATTTTTAGAGGCAAGATTTTCAAAAAAATTGTGGTAAACACATCATTTTTTTTTAAAAACGCCGAAGCTCGTGGCTCAAGCCAAGTCTCTACTCCGAACTGATTGTGCAAGTTGCATCCAGGGCACCGCGGGGCAATGGGGCCAATGGCTCCAGACCCGCGTCGCTTCCCATCTTTTGTTTTCGACAATGTCTTGCAGCGCTCCTATCTGCAACGGAATCTAAGTGACACTTTCTGGCAACTTTCACCAACTCGTCTGTATGTCTGGTGCTTTTTTCGGAAAAGTTTTTAATCTTATCTTTTGTTCAAAATTTAAAGTTTTCTTTTGCTCTTTGTTCGTATTCAAACGTTTTTGTTCAAAAATGTTTCCTATTATAGCTAAGGATACGTGTTTCGGTTAAAACGTTGTGGTACGTACTCACTTCTGCCCATAGATTATGAAATTCAACGTAAAACAGAACCGCATCCTTGCCTATGTATGCCTACACTTTAGTACAAAAAATTTCAGCTCTGACTTGAGTATGGTTGAAAACTTCAAGTGTAACTATTCTTACAATAAATTTCTCTACAATTATCTTATTCACTTGTTTCGTATTAAATTATACGTGAACAAAAAAATTTTTTTTCTCACAAAATTGTATCACTCTTCGAGTATTTGTAAGATTCAAATACAGTTTTGTAAATTCAGGTCAATGGGTCCGTCGCCTCCAGAGTTCAGTCGCCAACCTATTTCGTTTCTTATTCCACGTTTATTATATGAATAACTAAAATGTTGTGAAACTTGCATAAACAGAGGTTATCTATTGATTATGACTAAATTTTTGAATTCGAATAAAATACCTAGTTCCTCTCTACTATGTCTTTTTGGGATTGTCTTCATTTCCATGTCACAGTAATTTGGTAATGCGCAAGAAAGATATTTAAAATTAAATATATGTTTGTATCTGTGTTAATTATTTCAAATTTGCTTCAAAATTGTCAGGTTACGTTAATAATATTGTTATTTCTTCCTTAACTTCTGTTTAATAAACCTCTTTGCCCGTTTATTAAAATAAGCTGCAGCTCTAATAATAATTATGGATAGCTTCTATAACTTTTATTAAATTTTCATGAGCTTTACTTCGCGACAGGGCTATTGAAGTACTGTCTTTATGATCCCATCTTTTGTTTCGGGCATGTCCTGCAGCGTCTTTCTTGTTCACAGCTGACACTATATTTGTCTTTTTAGTTCAAAATGCGAGGAATGCTGAGACATTTGTTTCAATTACTTTCGTATTTTGCATTTTGTTTCTTGTTCAAAATTTTAATTAAAGTTTGTCTTGAAACAATTTTGGGTGGTGGTAGCTCGCCCAGGGTACCTTACCGCTAGCTTCTTAACCCCCCAGCATGTTTTTTATGTTTTGTATATCTGCGGGCGGTTTGGTCACCGGGGATACTTTATTTGAGGATTTGCAAAGAAAGCATCCGCATACAACCTCAGATATCATTTTTTCCATATTTGAGGTTAGATGCGTGTGTCCATGGGCTGCAGGCCTTAACATCAGGTGGCCTGCATTCCCGTTTGTTACTCAATTACTATAAAAAAGTTTCCATCTCTTCATCTATTCACTTGCAGTTAAAACGGACTGCACACAGAAAAACGTTTTCGCCAACCAAACGACCTTTTTGTGTCTATTAGGACCATCAATATCGATTAGCAGTTAATCTTAATTTGTGTCCGAGGGCACAACTAAACTGTTTGGATTGGCGAAATAAACGTCGAAGCAAGAATCATCAGTCTTAACGGGTAAAAATAAAACGACTGTTTTAGTTAGAATCCGCGTCTTAATAGGCTGGGGTTCGTGTAATGAAGATTTACTGACGTCACAAAATTCCGAAAACTTCATTTTGCGTTCATGGCGCGCTATTGAGCTGATTTCTTGTCACTATTTACATCGAAAAGTACTACTACTATAACTAAGTACTCATATGGTGCTCCGGTCTTATGATTTTTAGTGGACACTGCGGCCTACGCACCATCAGATCTTAATTCAAAAAGGAGCTCACAGACTAACTTTAAAAATGCAGCATTTTAAAAATAGAGAAAATGGAGATTAGCAACGTCTATAAAAATAAATCACCATCTGTTAGTCTCACTAAACTCGAGAACGGCTGGACCGATTTGGCTAATTTTGGTTAGATGAAATGGTGAGAAAATTTGAAAAGAATGCGAGGAAAATTTATAATAATTAAGTGTTTGTGTAACAAGTATGAATATTCTTTATTTTTAAAAGCGAAGTCTGTCTGGTCAGCTAGTTTCTGTTAAAGAAATCTTAAAATAAATTTCATGATCACAGACACATACACTATAACGTGAACCAAAGTTTGTTCCAACGTGGACGTAAGCGGTCTAAATCACACACAATTTACTCGACGAAGTTACTTCACACATGTACACTCAGGCTTAGGTTATACGCCCGGGGTTTAATTGAACAGGGTGGAAAATTATACAAACTTTAACGCTAACATTAACGATATCGGGCATTTTGTAGCGTCCCGCACTCCGGAGAGTCAATATTAATAGAGGATCCGTCAATTATCAATGTGTAGTGACGCTTAAACCGTGGTCTCTAACGTTTAATCCCGCTATAGTGTGCTCATGTCTGAGAACGTCTACAAGATTATTATAATAGTGTCTGATGCCTATGGCTCGTGTAGGGTGAGCGACTTGTCGGAAATCGACCACGTGGAAATTGGAATGTTAATTATTGTTACCTTTGCCGTTCGTCAATAGTGTGCCTATTTGGTGTGATGATTTAAACATTTTAATTTTAGTAGTACGTTCTTATGGGCACCAAAGTTTTGAAAGTAGATAGTAGTATAGTAGATATTTCTAGTTTATTTACTTTACTAACGTTAATAAAATTCGGACTCTGCATTTCACATTATCGAGCCATAACTGATAAAGAAATGAAATGAAGAAAAAAACCCTAAAAATACCGCTTACATGTTTTCTGCTTTGCCCAAAGGTAGACTGGCAGAGAATGCTTTGATTAGCATTAAGTCCACCTTATAGTATAATAAAAAATATAGTACCTAAAGTATACTAAAAATAAAAGTAAATGTACAAAAAAAATTCATTGAATACTTCTAGCAAACAAGATGGTGGTAACATATTCATAAAACCAAATAGTTACTGTGGCAACTTCCACCA